>JAXQQM020072195.1:0-86115 GCA_034641835.2 Pinus albicaulis
TTTAGAGGTCTTTGTCATTATTGAATCATCCGATCTCAGAATCGTGCACTTGCTCTTAGAAGCTCTTGTAAACTTTTTGAGGAATAAAGCTAAAGACTTTGGGGTTACAAATCTGGATGTTCCTTCTCAGATCTATGTGGTGAATTGTCTCTAAACTCTGCTACTTGGTTTCTTGCATTTTACGGTTGATGGCCTTCATGGATTAATTTGCATATAGGAATCTTATGCAGTTTTCTGTGTTTATAAAATAACATTCTGATTTTTTCTGCAAAGGTCTCATGTTGTTTTCTTAAATCTCTATCGATCTAAGATCCGGATCTAAGTGTGCAGGGAAATTTTTCTTAAGATTACGTTCTGGGCCTCGTTGGACTAAAATTACCCCAATAAACATAAATCAAGTTTCTTTTTTGCTAAATTTCAGTTCATCTTACGATTTTGCGCAGTTTCGAAGGGGCTTGTGCCTCTCACTAAAAATTTTAAACTTCGAAAATTGTGCCAAAACGGATTTAAATCGACCTTTAGGTTTTTAAACTTGTAAACTAGCTTGTATATTTGGTAAATTTTTCGAAGATTGTTAGGTTTTATTCATTAAAATTGGCGTGTGTGTCTTCGTATCCGGTTGTCTTTGCACACAGTTCAAATCGAAATTTTTTAAGATCTAAGGCGTATCCGTTTCCAAAGGCCGTATCCGTCTCGTTACGACCGTGGGCAAATCTGGACATTGTATTGATTAAAAGAACAAAGATCTGGGCATCATTTGATTGAAGAAATACATCAGATTTAATTTCAAGGAAGTGTTTTAGTGTTCTGGGTTGCCGACTTTTGCCTTTTTCTTTATTGATCTCATTTTTCAGCATCCCAGCTCCTATCTCTGCAAGTCGTTTTCGCTGCCAGCGTTTTTCCTTGGCCGTCCATTTCAAATCTGCCTCTAAATCCTCATCAATCTGCATAAACCTCATCGTCTGGCTTTTACACGTCCGTTTGCATCAATTTCGTCCAGCTTTCCCGTCTATCCAAGCCAGCCTTCCTCTTCGCTGTCCCTTACGCGTCTCTCTGCACATTGCTCTGCTTCAGCGCTTCACGCGTCTATGTCTGACCTGCAAGCTGCAAAACGACAACAAGAAAACAAACAACGTGTTATAAAATTCGACCCTTCTGCATATGCGTTAATTTTTTAGAATACGGGTTCATTTTTTTTAGTTGTTAGCTCAGTTCCATTCGATTTAAGTTTGATTTTCATTTGTTTTAGATTTAATTTAATTCGTTTGGGTTAGTCGTAGAATAGGGTTAGATTTATTACTTTGACTTTAGCATAAATTTTGGTGTGATTTTAGTTTAGTGTATAGTTGGGTTTTAAGTTTAGAATTTGATTGTTTAGTTTAGATAGAGATAATTTTAGCATGGTTTTGATTTAGTTTTAACTTTTATTTTTATTTTAGATTTAATTTAGTTTAGCAACTTTGTTTTAATTCAATTTTGTTTAGATTTTAGTTTAAGTTCAGTTTAAAATTCAGATTAGAGCTTTTATTTAGATTTAAATTTTTTTAATTGGTTTTAGATAAAAAATAAAAAATAATAAAAAATTCCAAAAATTTCTTAAAAAAAAAAAAATTTAGAAAATACAAAAATATTAAAAAATTTCAAATTTTCTATGGTCAACTGAGACTTAAATTTTTTATCTAAGTTTTGACTATAAAGACTTTTTCTGGATCGAAATTAATTGACGCATCATAAATCTGGAAATCTTTCAAACATTTGACATTTTCATTCATGGTTGTGGTGTTTTTCAATTGAATATCATTAATCAATCGTGTTTTAATAAGCAGCAGTTAGTCATCACTCACTGGTTTATAATTGCATAACGGGATTCTGTTTGACTCCATAAGGCACTGGTCTTGACGTGATATCTAATCTAGATCTGTGGAATCTCGTTCATTTTATAAGTATTTGATGTTTTAGCTGTGTCTCCTGGATTTGTCATTCTCATTTATAATAGGGTC
Organism: Pinus albicaulis; assembly: GCA_034641835.2. NCBI lineage: Eukaryota > Viridiplantae > Streptophyta > Pinopsida > Pinales > Pinaceae > Pinus > Pinus albicaulis. The sequence continues at coordinate 2,001 of JAXQQM020072195.1, forward strand.
TACCTCCCTTAACTTGCAAGGAGACAGTTTAAAGAGAGAGATTGGGGATAAGAGTGACAGCCCCCAATCTGAGCCGTTGTCGCGGTGCCTGGACAATCTGTGCGACAACATTTTTTGGCGCCGTTGCCGGGGATAGAGTTTTTATGTCCTTGGTCTTAACGACATTTTATAATCTTCTGATCTTCTTTCGCCATTCATTTGCCTGCCACAAGGGATCACTTTTTCTGGCGACTTTTCATTTCTTCATATTTTCATCGTCTTATCTTTCGTCATATCACTAATCATTTCATCATCGCATCTTTAGCACCTGGACATTTCGGTTGGTTTCTTGTTTGGGTGGCGACTCCACTTATTCATCTTTTTATTCCTAGACAAGAATTCCCCCCTGATCTCTGTCTGCTATCTCTCAATTATTTCTCCTATTTTAGAATTAGTTTCATGTTCAAGTGGCGACTCCATTTCTTTCATTTCTTACAAGAGTTCTTCTTGAGGACCTTTTGATTATCCTTGAACACAGATCTATTTCTTAAGCAGCTCATCATGGATGACATCTTTCATGGCAAGCCGGAAGAGGCCACTTCAAAATTGTCTTTTTTCTCAGGTGGTGATCCAGGCACTGCTTTTATACATCTAAGGATGGTCAAACTTTTTATACATAAATATTGTCGTCCTTCATAATATAATCATGAAGATGTCAAGATACGTGTCTTTGGCTATTCTTTAAAAGGTGATGCTATGGATTGGTTTCGAAATTGTCCTGGAGAGTATTGTTTAGAAGATATCATCAACGCTTTTACAGATAAATATATAAAACAAAATGACTTGTCTTGTGTTCCCAGTGTTATGCAAAATAATAAAATTGATCTTGTAGAGAACTCAACTATCAGCAGGAGATTTCTAGACAATTCTCAGGATGAATCCACTTGTACCATGACAGCACAAACCCATGATAGTGGTGAAACAAAAACAAATTGTCAAACCAGTGTTGACAACGATAAGAATCTGGTTAGTAAATTGATTCAGATGGTTAAGGACATACAGCTAAATCAAGCTCAGGTAATCAAGAATATGGAGGCCAACCAGGCTCAAATCATTAAGAATATGGAACTTAACCAAGAAAAAATCATAGCGGATCACGCCAGGGAAATTGGTTCTATGCAGTGTAAGTTATTGGCCTTAGAAGAAAAACATATCAAGGAAATGACGATCATGAAAACAAATCATGAGAAAGAGATGAACTGTATGCAAAATTTCTTCATGGCCATGAAAGCGGATAATGATAAAATGATTCAAAACATGGAAGCTAACCAGATCAATCTTCAGAATCGAATAAATACCTTAGAAAAGAGTCATGTACAGGAAATAAATGTCATGGAAAATAGGTTAAAAATGATGGAAGTTACTCATTCTAATCAGATGTCTCTTCAACACAATTTGTCAACCATTGAAGAAATGCATGCCAGGGAGATGAGTTCCATACAGAAGAAGTTGGAAAAAATGGAACAATCACACATGCAAGATTTCCAACCCAGGTCAGATTTGTCAACAGATCATAGGCCTCCCAGTTTGTTGAAACAGTTTCCATCTCATCACATGGAGGTCAATTTTCCCATTAAGGAAGATTTAACTATGATTTCAAAGGATGTTGAGAGAGACCAAGCTTATGTGTCACCTTTGACAGAGTATATCCAGAATAACATTGGTCATGCTTCAGGTTCTTTAGATATTTTGTACAAACATTTTCAAGATGAAGACAAGGAATCTACAGTGGTCTCTTTGCTGACATCATGACCCACTCAGAAGAAGAGAAAGAAGCAGAAAAGAAGAAAGTGGTTTGATTCCTCTGATGGTCGAGAGCAGCTTGACATTTGGATAAGACAGAGTCCTACATTATGCAAGATTGGACATGGCACATCTGAAAAGCAGCCTATAGACTTGCCTGAAAGTAGGCAAATGCTCAGCATACACTATATTGAGCACATCTGATGCCACAGGGCATCCTCTGTATCGTATTTCTAACCCTACTCCTTGTTATTTCAGCATTTCATTTTGCAGTTAGAGTAGATTTACTTTTCATGTTAAGTAGAATAATAAATAAAAGAAGAGCTTCTATTTTTCATGAGCTTAATTTTATATGATGATATTTGGATGGACGCTACTTATGTAATCTTGTGTGTTGCTTGGATGCAGATTCTGGATTCTCACATTCCTTCAACGAAGCAACGTGTCCCCAAGTAGAGCCAGATGTTGACCGCACTTTGTCAACTACCCCATAGCAGTACACCCCCATTTTTTCAAATGGGATTCGTCATGTTCGACGTGGTTGCACCATTCAGATTCCATCATCCAGATTTCATCGACAGTTGACATTGTTATAAATGATGTAAACCCATTCTGCATGTTATGATGTAAATGATCTAAGTAAGACCGTCAATGTATGTAACAACCTAGGTAAGCCTAGCATGTTGTTGATGATCTCTATCCTAGGAGGTTTTTTGTCTCACTGATTCACGAAAGTGATCGGCAGAGTTTTTCCCTCCAGCCTCACCCCAAAGCTAGGGTGGATTTTATCATCAGCATGCCAAGTGAGTCCTAGTGTTCTATCGAGTCCTTGTAAAAGTAGTTTGAACTACTTGGTCTACTAGATCATATGTTGAGTCGCAGAACTGGGTATTTATTTGAGGGTCTATACGAATGGGTTTTCCCCCTTCATGTATGTAAATGTATTATCTCATGTAAAAGAGGGTTGGAAAATAATTATAATCCCCTCTTAGTCAATTAATTAAATTTTCTGGTCAATTAATTAATAAAATCCTAAACCGGAAATTTAATTAATTTAGGGTCCTAAATTAGGATTAAATCTTTAAAGGCAAAATTTGTGGGTCCTTGGAAAATGATTTTGACAGCCCCAGGCCAAGGGAATATTGAGAATTTTAAGAAATATTGGACCCTTGGGCCTTGGTGGTTAAGTCAAGGTCAAAATTTTGGGATAATTAACTCAAAAATAATATTTTTGAGTTAATTAAAATTGAATTAAATGATAAATTCGTTTTTTCCCCAAAATTTTAATTTCAACGCTCCGGATTAAAAGATAATCAAATCTTTTGGACGGTTGAGATTATTTTGACGAGGATCATCCAAACTAGTTTGACGAGGATCATCCAAACTAGCCGTTAGAGATCTTGTCCTATAAATTTAGAGGTCTTTCTCATTCTTGAATCATCCGATCTTAGGATCGTGCACTTGCTCTTAGAAGCTCTTGTAAACTTTTTTTTTGAGGAATAAAGCATAAAGACTTTGGGGTTACAAATCTGGATGTTCCTTCTCAGATCTATGTGGTGAATTGTCTCTAAATTCTGCTACTTTGTTTCTTGTATTTTATGGTTGATGGCCTTCATGGATTAATCTGCATATAGGTATCTTATGCAGTTTTCTGGGTTTATAAAATAACATTCTGATTTTTCTGCAAAGGTCTCATGTTGTTTTCTTAAATCTCTATCAGTCTAAAGTTCAGATCTAAGTGTGCAGAAATTTTTTTTTTAAGATTGGGCGTCTGGGGAAGTCTTCGGTTGGACCAGCCGACTCTCAATAAGCATAAATCTGATAAGCTCTTTATTTGTTAAATTCCGGGTCTATCTTACGATATTTGTGATTTTGCAGGGTTTCGAAGGCTTGTGCCTCTCACCTAAACTTTAAATCTCTGAAAAATTGTGCTAAAATAGATTTTAATCTGACCTTGAGGGTTTTAAATTTGTAAAATAGTTGTAAATTTGTAAATTTTTTAGGACTGTGAGGGTTTTATTTGTTTCATGGTGCATATATCTTCAGATCTGATTTTTTCTTGCAGGTTCAGGGATTAAAATCGAAATTTTTTTTTAGATCTAGGGCAGATCTGGCTTCCAAAAGCCAGATCTAGCCTCAGAACTGCCACTGTGGACAAGGTCTGGACCATATTTGATTCAAGAAGCATAGAAAATCCGAGTTTAATTGAGGAAAATTCTAAAAGTTTTCTGGGCGAATTTGTGTGCATTCGCTGTTCGTTCCTTTCATCTCCAGCAGTCGCCATTCAGCATTTTACCCATCCAATACTTGCTGCCGCCGTCCAAGCATCCCTCACGTCCTCATCTCCTCGACCTGCACACACAAAAAATGACAAATGCATACATAAGTTAAAAAAAAAAAAAAGGCCGCGTCCCATTCCCTGCTGTCCACTGAGCCTCTGTCCCGTGACATTCTTCTCTCTCGTTAATCTTGCACATCGAGCTGTCTCTGCCTTCAAAGTATACTCTCGGTGCCGTCCAGTCTTCGTGCATCCTCCTCACGCCGTTACCTGCAAACGAAACTCACCGCCGTCAAGCCGTCCAGCACACTGTCCGATCAACTCTGCGCTCACCATTTCTTCCACGCCGTGCCTCCGTTTGACCTGCAAAACGACAAGCTGCCACAGCAAAGAAACGCACACATTTAAAAAATTAAATTCACGTTTTTGCGTTGCCACTGCGATTTTGTATATAGCATGGTTTGGTTTATAGTGTAGATTTAAATTTCGAGTTTTGTTTTTTTTGTTATATTTCATGTAGCGTAGGATCAGGGCTTTTGGTAATTTTTGTTTCGCTGTAGTCGTAGTGTTAGTTTGTGCTTAGTCAGTTTCATTGTAGTTTTAAATTTCTGATTGGTAGAAAAAACAAAAAAAAAAAAACAAAAAAACTTCATATGATCTCTACGTAACTTTATTTTATTTCAATGTTAACTTAGTTTAGTTTTTTAATTTCTAACTTTAGGTTCTAATATAATTTAGACTTTAGATTTTATTTATTTTTTAGTTCGATTTTATTTGATAGCATTAGTTTTTAACCTTAGTTTAATTTTAACTTTAGTTTTGTTTAGAGTTTAGATTTAATTTGTAGCCTAGATTTAGATTTTTAATTTTAGATTTTAAAAAATAATAATAATAATAAAAAATTTCAAAAAATCTTAAAAATCTATAAAATACAAAAATATAAAAAAAATTTCAAAATTTTCCATAGTCAAATGTGCATTTGAAATTTTTATCTAAAGATTTGACTATAGAAACATTTTCTGGATCGAATTTAAGTGAAGCATCATAAATCTGGAAATATTACAAATCTCGGGCATTTTCATTTTGTGATAATATCGCTGTGGGGCTAAGATATTTTCATTCATGATTGTGGTGTCTTTCATTAAATATCATCTTAATCAGTCGTGTTTTAATAAGCAGCAGTTAGTCATCACTTACTGGTTTATAATTGCATAACGGGATTCTGTTTGACTCCATAAGGCACTGGTCTTAACGTGATAATCTATTTTAAATCTGTGGAATCTCGTTCATTTTATAAGTATTTGATGTTTTAGCTGTGTCTCCAGTATTTGTCATCCTCATTTATAATAGGGTCTACCTCCCTTAACTTGCAAGGAGACAGTTTAAAGAGAGAGATTGGGGATAAGAGTGACAGCCCCCAATCTGAGCCGTTGTCGCGGTGCCTGGACAATCTGTGCGACAACAAACCCATAGTGAGGCAATTGTATCCCAAAGAAAGCAAATTGCTAAGAAAATAAATTAAACTTGCCACATAACTCCAAATACTTGCATGTAAGAGATAAGCGAGTTGCTCTAAAGCAAGATATCAACTTGTACTTCAAAGCAAAGTGAAATCAAAATATAAAAGACCAACTTTACAAAAACTTAAAATAGTGGACTAGAAGGATATGCAAGGAAAGAATTAATAGTGTAAGTCTTTGACTTTGGTTTCTTCAGTCTTGTTATTCTTTGGTGAAGCTTCATCAACAGCGTTTGCATGTTCTCTCTCTCTTTTTATTCCTTGGATTTTCAAGACATTGACTCTTGTAATGTCCTATCTTATGACAGTTGTAGCATTCAATCTTTGATAGATCAATGTTCTTCTTTGGTCCTTTGAATTTCTTGTATCCTCCATCCTTTTTGTGATTAGCAGAGTATGCATTGGAGGTGTTGTCCTCATCTTCTTCCTTCTTATTATTTGCTAGTGAGATGCAAGCTTCTTCTTGACTCCAAACATTCCACATTTGTTCAAAGGATGGTGTCTCCTTCCAACTACTAATACCTAATGCAAAAGAGCTCCATGATTTTGGTAAACCAAATAGTGCAACAATCAGAAGTTCCTTTTTTGGTATAACTTCATCAATGGCTTGTAGTTCATCTCTTATTCAGGAGATCCTCACAAAATATGAAGAAACAATATCATCTTTTGTCATCTTCGTTGTTCTTAGTTCATTCTTGAGACTAGCTATTTGTCCAATGTTCTTGATGGTGAATAGTTTGGAGAGAGCTTCATAAATCCCTTGAGAAGTATCTATGTTGGATATGTAGGGGATTACATTGTCTTTCACTCCATCTACTAGTAGATTCATGGCCAAGATGTTTGTTTCCCTGTACTTTTCCTTTCCTACATCATTTGTTGGTTTCGCAACTTTTCCTAGTACGAAATCCAATACTTTGTGCTTAGCAAGGATGAGATCTATCCTCTTCTTCCATGCCCTATAGTTGGAAGCTCCTTCTAGCTTATTTTCAGTCTTCATTGTCATGTCTTCTTTTCTTGATATAGATAACGAGCCTTCCTTTTCTTATATGATCCTTTTTCTTTGACCCTTTCAATAGATCTTCAAGTTGCCTTTTTCTTTCCTTCTTTACCTTAGCTTTGATACCATGTTAGAGAATCAGAAAGGCAAAAAGATTCTCTTATGTTGATAATTACTTGTGATATTCTTGTAGTCTTATGAGGTTTCTTTATGTTCTTCTTTTCATCAAACGATTATAAATTCAAAACATGAAGATCAATGACACTAGATTTAGTCACTCAGCGAAGGCTAAAACCCCTTTATGGAAAACCTAGTCAAACTCTTACACTAGTAAAATAAATTGAGATAGACCAATACCTTAGACTAGACCAAATGACCTTCGTCCTCGACCAAGTAAAGCTTTTGTCAAACTGCTTCAACCCAACTTCAAGTCAGAATTTCGATCCCTAACTTCAGAATTTCGATCTTCGCACATGTGAGATAGAAACAAGATAAAATGGTTTTCGTCCTTCGTTGGAGTTTCTCCTTCTTCACTTTAGGTTTCCTCCTATCCTTGCCTTTTTTGCACGTTTTTCTCTTCTTCAAATTGCAGATCAAACTTGAGTGAGTGAGTGTTCAAATGAGTTCGAGTTCCTGCCTTTATATAGTGAATTCTACCTTCCAATGAGGCCGATTTGTCTAGGTTGAGGCCGACTTGGTGGAGGAGGCCTAAATGACTCATTTTACATACAAATAAATTTCTTTTTTGATAAACAAAGCCCAAGACGGGTATATTACATGATGACATGGACAAGGACTCTTGACACAAACCCTGGAAGCCTACAATGGAGGCTTTGACCTATTAATCATTGACCCAAGCATGAAACCCATCCTTTAAATAGTCAGTTTTTTCTAATAATAATTTTTTCTCTCTCTCTTTTGACCAATACAATTATGAAGACCGACACTAGTTACATTCTTCAACAGACTTGGTCCATAATACAACTCACTTGGAAGATTTTGATTTGGTTAAAGATGAAATCTTTTGACTTTGCAACAATTAGAAATTTGTCCACTTGATATCTTTTGGTCCATAGTACCTCCAACATTCCACTTTCACCCTCCAACGACTAGTCAATAAATTCGAACGACTTAGTAGAAGTGGTTACAATGACTAGTGAAACTTGACTTTGTGCTTCTTTAAGTAGTTCTTCAACACCTTGATGAATTTTTCACTTTTTCCATTTTCTGATATTTGCCTTGATTTCACTTGGGTTTAGCCCCATTTGCTGGAGTACCTCCCAACGTTACCATATCAATGTTAGAAAATCCAAAAGGTAGAAATAATTTCTTATGTTGACAATTACTTGTGATATTCTTGTATTCTTATTAAATTTCTTTATGTTCTTCTTTTATCTTTTTCTCATCAAGCGATCATCAAATCAAAAGCATGAAGATCAATGACACTAGATATAGGCACTTAGCCAGGGCTAAAACCCCTATGAAGGGGAAAACCCAGTCAAAACTCTTCCACTAGTAGATTCAAATCAAATTGAGATTATCCAGGACTTTAGACCAGACCAAAAGGCTTCCCTCACTCCACTAAGTCAGCCTTCCAAGATGATTAACCAAATTTTAGTAGTCACTGCTATTCAAAAAACTTCAACCCAACTAGACCCCAACAACCAGAACTTCGGCGCCACTGCAGATCTGCAACTTTGGTCCTCTTGCAGCAACCCAAAAGCTCGCACGTATGGCAGAAAAGTGAGATTTTTGTCTTCTTCTTGCTTGACAAATGTCTCCTTCTTCTTCACTAGGGTTTTCTCCTTCTTTTCTAGGTATTTCGTCCTTCTTACTTCCTCTTGTAGTTGCAGATTGAACTTTCTTGTTTCATGTGTCAAATGAGGTCGAGTAGCTGCTAATATATAGTGGTTTGAGGATCCTAATTGGGCCGACTTGTCTTCTTTGAGACCGAATCGTCTTCTTTGAGGCCGACTTGGTGGAGGAGGCTTATTTGACTCAATTTACATCAAACTAATTTTCTTTCTTGATATACAAAGCCCAAGAAGGGTCTATTAAATGATGACAAGGACTAGGATTCAAGACATGAACCCTAGAAGCCTACAATGGAGGCTTTGACCTAGAAATAAAATAATAAGAGCATGAAGCTCATGTTTATAAATTATTATCTTTTATAATAAAATTTCTTTTTCCTTCTTTGACAAATATATTACATCGTGACTCAAATATAATTATGAAGATCGACACTAGTTACATTCTTCAACACTCTTAACTAGGGAGGTGTTCATATATATATATATAACCCTAGAAACCTACAATGGAGGCTTTGACCTAGAAATAAAATAATAAGAGCATGAAGCTCATGTTTATAAATTATTATCTTTTATAATAAAATTTCTTTTTCCTTCTTTGACAAATATATTACATCATGACTCAAATATAATTATGAAGATCGACACTAGTTACATTCTTCAACACTCTTAACTAGGGAGGTGTTCATATATATATATATGGATGATCTCAAAACGATATGTTCTACGAAGAGTCACAATATTCACAATGCTACTAATTAGATACTTAACCAAGGTATTTAACCGGGTGGGACTAAGGCGTGTTCCAAGCTTTAGCCACTATAGGTACCATCAGGCTTCAACTCTAACACCATCCCATAGGGATCTAAGCATCGTATCCAAGGTCGGATCTCCACAAGACTAACAATACCCTCCCTACTTTAGGATCTAGACATCATCATAGGCTGACCAAATGTCCTCCCAAGCATCTTGTCACCCAAACATGCTTCATCCCTCCCCATCAACTAAATCAGATATATCCACCAGTCCAAGCATGCTTCAAAATGTTTAACTTTCTTATGGAGAGATCCTACACAATCACAACCCCAATTAGTAATAAAATTTCAAATATATATAAGTTAGCATAAACCTTTGAGGGTGATAATTCCTAGATACAAACAGATCTAATGAATCCTATTGCAACCATCCGAATTACTTCATCTATTATGTAATTTACTTTACACAATTATTTTTGAATACATTCATGAAATACTGAAGCGATCACTAAAGCAGCCTAAACTACAATAATTTTGATTCTAAAACAAGGAAACTAGACAAGGGAATCATTCACACATATGACACCTTTATTTTGGACTAAGTCCTCGGAAAAACCTAATGCGGAAAAAATGGTGCAACAGATTTGAGGGTTTTATTATTATGCGTAGCAATGTCTGAATACATCTCTGAATACCCCTAGAGTAATTCAATTACAGAGAGAAATACTAGCAAAAAAATTTGTGAGGATTTACCTCACTTAATCACTCGAGTTTCCAGCTGATCCAGATGAAGAAAAACCTACCCTGGGGAGGCTTTGTGCAGCCTCTGCACAGTCCCAGTGCTGTAACTTGCAGCCTCTACGTCACCCCCTTCCAGGCTCAACGTTCAACCCTAGCCAAGTCGTTTTGCCTCCTTGGACCCTGAGGAACAGCCTCCCGGTGCCACTTTTCGGATCCCGACTTCCGAAACTGATCCACCAGCGAAATCGAAAACCCTTCCTCTGCCTCTGCGTGAGCCTATGCTGTCACTGCATCAACCATCTTTCTTCAGTGTTGGCTTTGGCTAGATCTCTTCTGCCTCTCTCTGGCTAATGCTCCACCGGCTGAGAAAATATTTCTCTCTCGTTGCTATCTCTGCCCCTCACTGCTCAGATATCTAGTTCGAATTTATTAGCAAACCTCGCCCCAGAAATTTCGAACTCTCAGATCAATGCAGTGTCTCGGTGTGTTTTGCAAATGACCCTCAAGCCTTCCTTCATGGTCTTCTTGTTGACATATCAACGACCCAGATTAGATGTCTAATCAAAGTTTAAGATCATAATATGACTTGATCCATCTCCTCCAGAAGATTCACGCTTTGTTTTATTTAATACCCTTTAATTATTTAATTTCCCTAAGTTTAGACTTAGGGTCCCCATTAAAATAATTAAATTTTTAAATAAAACAAAATCCGAGAGGAATTTCCACAAACGCTTTCTGGGTTCTTTGGAATACTAATGTCTAAGCCTCTACACCGAATTTGAGACTTAGATCACTTTTTGATGCTACAAAAATCAACGCTCCCTCTTATCGAGGAAAGTGCTCTAGCAATAATCCCTGTTGCATACTGCTCTGTCCCTAAAGCATCCTTCGCGCTGCTGAATTCCACCAACCTCTGCACTGCTGCTGCCACTGTATTGCTGCCCATGATACTGCCACTATCACTGCTGCATCTGTACTACAACTCCCTCTCAAGTGCTGCATCTGCTATGCTGCTAACACTGCCACTGTTAACACTGCATTTGTATTGCAACTCAGCTGTTGAGAGAAACAACTGAAACTCACCCAAAACTGAACAAGTGTTTAGTGGATGCACCTCAGTGCTAAAGAATCTGACTGCTGATAACTACTCGCTGTTCCTCTGATGCTCTGCGTTGCTGCTGCTCTGCAGTGCGTAAGCACTGCTCTGCATTGTGTTGCACCATTGTGCACTACGCTGTTGTTGCTGCCTTTGCTCTGCGCTGCTCTAGAAATGAGCGCTGCTACCCACTACACTATCGTCTCCATCACTCCTCAGCTCCTCTGAAATTCCTCCTTCTCGCTACTGAAAATATGGGCTCCTGTAGCAAGGTATGATTCCTGAGGTGGGCTCCTCAAGGATCCTACACAACTGAAGTTCAGAATGAACTACAACTCAATATCACCCCACTTCTCACTAGGAGAAGCATGGGCACTCATGGCCACCTCATCCTCCTTGATTCTCGCGGTTGCAACCTTCGGGTCATGCTTCTCATCTTTGTCCTTCTTCTTTAGAGGACACTGAGATGCTCAGTGGCCCAGCTCGCCACATCTGAAGCACTTGACATTTGAAGATTAAGCTTCGGTTTCCGTTGTGCCTGCTATCCCTTCGATGAAAGGGCTGCGTTCTTCTCTCCCTGCACAGATTTCGATCCGCTTCCACTGCTGCCATCAAGTTTGCACTTGACGAGGTCTCTCCTCAGCTCTTCCTCCTGAAAAGCTGCCAACAACTGCCCCCAACTAGGTAATGCTGCTCGACCTAGTTTGCTCTGGACAAACACCTGCCACTCCTCCGTGACATCGTTAAGGGCCATCCGCACCATGGTTGCAGCTGTAGTTGTAGCACCTACTACCAACAGCTAGTCTTGGACCTCTTGAAACCGCATGAGGTATGAAGCCACGCACTCCCCTTTCTGCATCTGGTTCATATGGAGCTTCTGCTCCAAGTACAACTTTCGCTATTCGGAAGATCCCTCATATAGGTCATGCAAAGCTACCCACATGTCTCTGGAAGTATTCTTGCCAGCCAAATGTGAGACAATGTGGTCCTTGACACCATCAAGGAGCAACCTCTTCGCCTTCGCCATATCAGCCTTGTACTTCTTGTTTTGATCCGGATCTGTAGGTACAACTACCATGTTCTCCATGAACGCCTTCAGATCATATTCATCTAGAAGAAACATAGCCCGTTCCTTCTAGATCATATAGTTGGCGGAGCCCTCCAATCGATCTTGATAACAAAGTCCGTGAGATGCCATCTTTGCCGAAAAACTGTCGAATTTGCTCCCTCTTTCTCCCTACTGCATAGTCCTTGGCAGGCTTACGCACTCCCTGATGGAGTTTTAAGTTCTACTGCTCCTCTATTGCTCAGCAACTGAGAAATGCTGATTTCCTCGGCTAGGAAATCACTGAGGAAGAATTCCCCAAATATGTGCTTTGACTCCTTACGCTTTTCTGCCTAGTAACAGCTTCAGAAAAAATGCATCCCTCTGTCCTCTGCATGGAGGCTCTGTGTTGCTCCATCTGCCACAGCAAGATCTCGAATCTGGAAGCCCTTTCTCTCTATCGACTCACTCAGAGAGAGTCTGCCACGAAAATCATAGCTCTCCTGGCCAGAACTGCGCAATCCTTCAATGGATTTGTTTTGCTGCACTGCAACAAAAACGACCTTCACTTCAGAATTCAGATCTGTCCTTCTTGTTTCACATCAATGCTTTGATACCATGTGAAAATTCCTAGATCCAAACAGATCTAATGAATCCTACTGCAACCATCCGAATTACTTCATCTATTATGTAATTTACTTTACACAATTATTTCTGAATACATTCATGAAACACTGAACTAAGTCCCTGGAAAAACCCAATGCGGGAAAATTGGTGCAGTAGATCCGAGGTTTTTATTATTATGCAGTAGCAATGTCCGTATACATCTCTGAATACCCCTAGGGTAATTCAGTTACAAAGAGAAATACTGGTAGAAGAATTTGTGAGGATTTACCTCACTCAATCACTGAGTTTCTGGCTGATCTAGATGAAGAAAAACCTGCCCTGGGGAGGCTCTGCACAGCCTCTACGTAGTCCTAGCACTGCAAATTGCAGCCTTTGCGTCACCCCCTTCCAAGCTCAAAGTTTCGCCCCAACTAAGTTGTTTTGCCTCCTTGGACTCCGAGGAACACCCTCCCGGTGCCACTTTCCGGATCCTGACCTTCGATACTGATCCACCAACAAAATTCCGAAAACCCTTCCTCTGCCTCTGCATGAGCCTACTTAGTCATTGCGTCAGCCCTCTTCCTTCAGCGCTAGCTTTGGCTAGATCTCTTCTGCCTCTCTATGCCTGATGCTCCACTGACTGAGAAAATCTTTCTCCTCGGATGCTATCTCTGCCCCTCAGTACTCAGATCTCTAGATCGAATTTCTCAGGAAACCCCGCCCCAGAAATTTCGGACTCTTAGGTCAATTCAGTGTCTCGGTGTGTTTGCAAATGACCCTCAAGCCTTCCTTTATAGTCTTCTCGTTGACATATCAACGACCCAGATTATATGTCTAATCAACGGTATAGATCATAATATGACTTGATCCATGTCCTCTAGAAGATTCACACTCTGTTTTATTTAATACCATTTAATTATTTAATTTCCCTAAGTTTAGAATTACCGTGCCCATTAAAATAATTAATTTTTTAAATAAAACAAAATCCGAGTGGAATTTCCACAAATGCTTTTTGGGTTCTTTGGAATACTAGTGTCTAAGCCTCTACACCAAATTTGAGACTTGGAGCACTTTTTGATGCTACAAAAATCAGCACCGAGGTCTTCAAATATTCTAATGTTCCTTAGATCATCATCATATTATCCAAACACATTTCGTCGGACGCTTCCTTCTTTAATTTTTCTAGCAGCACCAAATTAAAGCTTAGCACTTCTTCCAAAACATCTAAATCTTTTTTATAACTTCATTAATCATGAACAACCATCTTTATTGCTTTAGCTATTCTTTGATCACATTCTTTCTTCAAGGTCTTATAGTTGTTACAATATGCCCTCCCTCCCAACTGGACAGATATACCATTTCTTTATCCGAGCTTGTTAACAAGAACTTCTTTTTTCTAGCCACATAGGCTCTTTTATTTGTATCATCTTATCATCGAAGAAACTTCAACCTTTCAGAGTTTTATTCCTTTAGGAACATCATTCTTTTGATGGCAACAAGATCGTCTATTCATCTTTAATCTCATCATCATTCTCACAACTCCCTCTTTTCCATCATGCTCATTATTATCAAGTTATAATTAATCATGAGGTAGGTGAACATCTTCAATGTCTTGAAGATCATGTACCTTCAAATCTTCAACAACAAGTATAACCTAGTACAACTATACAGGAGCATGAAGTTAACTTTAAAACAGGTTTAGCATGTTATTATAGTCAAAACAATCAAGCTTTTGATATCCAAAACCTAAATCTAGTTAGGTTCACAATTAACAAGAGTTACATCTCTTAAAGCTTTAGATATCAACTAAATCAAGTTGGCAATATAATCATAGCATTTCCAATATTATGCCCTAGAATTTCATGTCAAACTCTACTAGGGCTTTGTCACAAGTCCTAATTCATGGATATCAACAATCAAGTTAGCATTCTAGCATTTCATATCTGGGGTTTCATTATTATTTTCTTATATCTTACTAAGGGTTTTATCGTAAACCGTAGATACATATTGTTATTGCTCAGATTATACAGCCACGGTGCGACAACGACTCATGTCGGCGACTGTCACTCTGATCCTCGACCTCTTTGTTCTAGCTGTGTTCCAACAATTGGCTATGGGGGGTAGTCCCTATGAAATGTGAAAATGCAGGACTCGTTGGTAAGGAACAAGTTTGAGAGACACGATTGAATGGCCTAGCCACTTGGTTCATTTTAGCGAGTTAAAGGATTAGATTGAATTATATATGAGACTAGTGCCTTATGGAGTCAACTAATTACTTTATATCGATTAAATACCAAATGACTGGATGAACAATCACTGCTTAGATGCTTTGCTACCCTATATGAAATGCAAGTCCTGTGATCTAGGTGAGATGCAAGAAATCTTGATTTATATTAATTATATGCCTAGCTAAGTTTATCCCTTAATCCTCATCTATTTTGAGGCTAGTCTCAAAAGTAGGTTGTAGAGAGAAGTCAACGTGAAGCAAGAAAAGGCTTGGTTAACGATACCTCCCCTTGAAATCTAACATATATGGTCCTGCAAAGACTATGGCTCTGACGACTGCAAGGTCACCGTTTTAACCACCAGAGAGGGTCTAACATTCGTAAGCTAAGAGATGAAGGGTGTTCTTATCTTTCTATCAACCAAGCTTATGCTTGGAGGTAAGTTAATTAATGCAAGTCTAGGCTTAGAATGCAAGTGCAAATTAATTTGAGTGATCTTGAGTTAAGATTGTTTACGACTTTAAGTACTTAGTTATGATAATATTATGTCAAGGAGTACTTAACAATATATAAGAGACAATCTTAAACACAAGATGCAGTGCCCAACTACAATAATGCTCAAAAGATGTATCAAATCTAACCAAGATATAATTGCTCAAGAAAAAAGGTAGATGCTCTTGACAACAAATCACCAATATGCCAAAGATAAAATTATCACCCACAATAGATTTTAACCATGAAACAATAATGAAAATGATGGCAAGTAAAATAGATTATAGAATTCATCCAAAATGTTAATTAGAACAATTAACCAAGGCTCTCTTTAACACTTATATGAGACACCATAAGAATGAAAAGGATATTAGAGACAATTGCTCAAGAGATAGACAATTAGATGATTAGTGTTCCTTACACAATTAACAATTTCCCAAGATATGTCAACAAGAGATCACAATGCCAATTTCATGTAATTAGATCCTCAATGTTAACAAGAAATGCCAATATCCAATAACTACTTGAGTTACCAATTTAAGCAATATTAACCAATCAACAAGATATTAGATCTTAGGATTATGAGCTTATGTGAGTGAGGATACTTAGTGCAAAGTTATAACATTGGAGATCATGAAACTCACAAGAAAACAAAGTGTTAGTGTCCTTATTAGCAATGAAACCTCTTAAACAATTTGATCTTAACAATCCTCTTCGCGATGAACTATGCTTATCAATGAACCAATGTTAGGAACCTTATGCAATTTACGCTCAATTTTTATGACAGTAGTAACTTTGTTTCAATTAGAGCACATTAGGATGCAAAATTTGAAATGCATATGAGTGCAAAATGCAAACGAGGTAACCCAAATGCTAGATTACTTTGGCAACACAAGATTCTCAATGAATTAGGTTATTTTGGATGCCAATGCCACTGTTATCAAATGATTAGATAGCTGCTAGTAAACAATGAGGGAATAAGGGTTTGAAGAAGCAAACCACTTGGCCTTTAGGCCTAGAAGATGATAAGAAGACTTGCCTAAAACTTCTCTAATGGAGTAACCCCCTGCAACCGCCTATGTTAGCTCAAAATCTCATGAAGATAGTTGCAACCACAATGTATTAGCCCAAAACTCCAATGGAAATTGAAATCAGAAATAAATGAGAGGCAAAGAGGCTAGGAGAGGGAAACGCTAGGCCTAGGAAGGCTAGCATTAGGGCTAAAGAGGGCTAGAAGGGTAACGATGGAGGGATCAAGGCCCTAGGAGGCCACAAATGAGAGGGAGAAGGCCTTGAGGCCCTGCGATGGGGCAAAGGGAGGTCCAATAAGGGGCTGCGACCAGGGATAAGAAGACTGAGAGGCTTGCAGCCAAGGAAAAGAGGCCACTAGGGCCTGCCGCAAGCCCTAGAAGGGCTGCGGCCTAGGGAAAACAGTCCCTTAGGGATTGCGGCTCATAGAGATGAGGTTTTGGGGCCCACGACAGAGGGGATAAAGGCTAGCGGAGGGGGAGAAGGAGGCCTAAAGGCTTGTGGCTAGGGCTTAGCAACCCTTTAGGCTTGACGACAAAAGAAAGAGGGCCACGACTAGGGTTTCCAGGCCAAACAAGGGAAACAAATCACCAAGGAAGGCCAAAAAAGGCCACGACTAGGGAAATAGGAGGCTGACGCTAGGCTTATAAGGCCTAAAAAATTTCGAACCCTTGCAAAATTGACAAATTATGCTTCAGCTCTTCAAAATCTCCAAAAATCACCACGTAATTGCCACAACAAGGCTAGCGACTTACTTCTTTGCTTGGACATTAAGTTTGGAGGAGAGATAGAGGGTGGAAAATGCCTTCAGATCATATTCATTTGCTCTCCTCCAAGCTTTGCTTGGACGTTGAGCTTGGAGGAGAGCAAAATGCCTTCTATTTATAAAGAAATCCCTCCAAGTGGAAAATAATGGTTAGTTGGCTTGATCCTCGTCCGTTGATAATAATTTGATCATCTTTTAATCTCTGTCATCGAAAAAATTTATTTTGAGGAAAATTTCGAATTTCGAATAAAACCCATTTTTTATTAATCCAAAAATTAATTTTTTGGATTATTTTCTTCAAAATATTACCTTTGACTTAACCACGAAGGTCCAAGGGCTTAATTTTTCTTAAAAAATCCATTTTTCCTTGGTGGAGGACCTCCAAAAATTAACTTCTTTTTGGCCCATAATTTTTTGGTCATTTTCCACTTGGAGAAAATTAATTTCTCTAAAATGATTTTTGACTCTAAATTAATTAATTTTTTGGCATAGGATTTTAAAATTTTTTTTTCCAGAAATATTAATTAATTGACACTAGATGGGATTAATTATTTTTTCCACCCTCAAATATTTTAGCCCTAGTATCTAAATTGAGGGACCATGCATTAAAATTTTTTTTTACATCAGATATTACAAATTCAACGCTCAAAAGGGGAATACACCTTTACATATAGGCCCTCAAATAATTACCCAACTTTACGACACAATATGATCTAGTAGACCAAGTGATCTGTAATAAAATAATTTATCCAAACAACTTAAATTATTCTCAAACCACTTTTACAAAGACTCGATATAACACTAGGACTTACCTAAGATATTGTCAATGAATTCCACCCTAGCTTTGGGGTTTAAGCTGGAGGAAAAACTCTGCCGATTATCTGTGTTTAGAAACACACATAATGCAGTGGGGTTAAAAAACCTCCTAGGATAAAATTTGTCGCCAAAATCATAGGCTTACATAGGTATTGTTACATAATTAAATGATCATTCTAGCATCATTTACATTACAACTTGCAGAAAATGGGTTTACAATGATATATCATGTAGGTGGCTGATGATTTTGATTGTTGAAAAATTTTGTACACTGCTTCCTTGTACTTGTGACAAAATGGGTGCAACATCTGGCTCCATATGGGGACACAATGTTTCCTTGAAGTGATGTGAGAATCAAGAATCTTGCATCCAAGAAAACAAGATACATAAGGTAGATATCCGCTCATAATCAAAATCATCATACATATATAGAAAATTTGCTTGAAAAAAATCTACTCTTAACAAACTTAAAGCATAAAACATGAATGCAAAAAACCAACTAATGACAGAGTTCGAAATTTTTAACTAAGAGAGTAGGGTTAGAGATACTATACAAAGAATTCCCAATGGCATCGAATGTCATCCGTGTGGCTCAATCTGGAACATCTATTTGCTTGTTGGCGGATCTATGGGTTGTTTGTCAGATGTCCCTTGCTGAAACTTGACCTTTTCTGGTTGGTGAAGGCTTTCATCAGAATGTTACACACTTTTATCATAATGAAACCTTCTTCTTCTTTTGCTCGGAAGATGGATGGAAGATGAGATGAAGAAAAGTGATATATAGGTTGAAGGAACTCGGTGACCACTGCATTATGCTTTGAAGGATGACCCTGTGGTTCAATCTCCTGATCATCATCTGGCCTCCTTGGATTTTCAACATGATATCTTCTTTCAACTTCCTTGTATAACCTGACCATACCACCTACTACTGCGGGAATAGTAGCATATGATAAATCCATCTGAATAGATCCACCTGAGTCAACTGCAACTTTTCTT
This sequence comes from Pinus albicaulis, assembly GCA_034641835.2. NCBI lineage: Eukaryota > Viridiplantae > Streptophyta > Pinopsida > Pinales > Pinaceae > Pinus > Pinus albicaulis. The sequence continues at coordinate 20,955 of JAXQQM020072195.1, forward strand.
GATAGAAGCATTCCCCACACATCTGGCACATCAATAATTGCTATGTCCATGGTGATGATTTTGTATGGATAATTAGCCAAGGAAATTTGTAAATCTTTAACCACACTGAGGACCTCAATCTTCTTAGAGTCCATCGAGCAAATGTTGTGATAAGGCCTAGAAATTCTCAAATTTAACTGATCCATAACTTTCTTAGTCATGACATTGGTTGAAGCCCTGGAGTCCAACATACAATTATGAAGAAGGCGATCATCGATGTCTAGTGTCAAGAAGAAAGTTTGATGGTCTTCATTTGTCATATAGCAATTTAAATCTTTTACTTAATTTCTTCGTCCTTTGGATTATTATCAACCTTATCCTATTGAGCCATGCCTAAAGCTTTGAAGAATGTTGCCCTTCGAGAAGGAATATTTAGAAGTTAAAACACTGGTAGAAACATCTTAATACTGTTTATCCATGCAACCCAATCGATTTTTAATCTTGATTTATATCTTTCTGATGCAACCTGTTTAGTTTGACTCAGATCCTTGCCTTTCCTTTGATATGTATAACCTTTGCTCCTAGCAATTTCCAGAATTTTCTCCTGTGAGGGGTTTTTCATCACTAAAGTTATTGATGGTGAAAGATGGAGAAATCATGTCTGCACAACCACCTTCCTTTGAAGAACTTTGACTCACATTATTTATCTGCTGACTAGTTCCTTAAGAAGTTTTCTAGCAAGAGCACATGAACTTTCCTCATGAAAACTTTCACAAGGTTTGTAGGATGATCAACAACATTTGCAGACTCAAGAGGAGTAGGAGGTTTTTGGTCATTCGAAGGGTTCCTTCTTGGCCATGGATTGTTGTTATTTCTGTTATTATTATTGTTATTTCTAGGTTGGACATTCTGAGCTTGATTTCGTTCCATCTGAATCAACCTATATTGCATAGCACTTATTTCTCTAGCATGCTCAATTCTCATTTCCTTAATCATTTGCGTTAACTATTTAATTGGGTCATGCTTTACCTCCTTAACTTATTTTCCTTTAGACTTGACCGAACCTCTTTCAAAACTAGGAACCTTTGATTTACCTGAAGTCTTCTTATCTTTTTCCAAATTTTCAGCTACGGTTTGGGAAACAACTAAATTTGCGGGATTAAAATGTCTTATCTCATATGACGTTTCAACACAAAAGGCCTCAAAATATTGCTCCAATAATGTTTTGTCAGGTGGCTTGTAATCTTGAGTCATATCCTTAAGAATACCATTAAATCTTTGATTAAACTCTTCAACTCTCTCATTTTCCCTTTTCTTGATCGAGTTGAGTTCCTTGAATAGATATTTCCCTTCTCTTTTGTCCCCATATTTATCTTTGAATGAATTAAAGATAGTTTGCAAAGAGTCAAAAGCATTATCGGGCTTATCCAAAAACCACTGCAAGGCATCATCTTCTAAAGAAAGGACAAAGAGCTTCATTCTAACATCCTCGTGATTATACTGAGCAGCATGAGCGTGTCTTAAGATGAAGGATGTGAACTTCTTGATGTGAGCATCATCATTTATCGCTTTATTCCCTTGAAAAAGTGGAATCTTGTCTATGCTGACATCTGGAAGGTTGTAAGGATATCCCTGAATGTTGGTGAAGTTACAAGGCCTATAAAAATCCATGAGGTCCTGACTAATGGGATCAGGGAAAAGCAAGTGGATGTCAGAGAGGACTTCCTGTCCGAGAAAGATTAATTCTTACTGGAGTGTAATTTGTTTGACCGAGCTCTTAAAACCTTTTCAGGATCAGGAGCGGGGTTAACCAAACTACTAGGATTTCTTCTAGTATAAGCTCTTATGAATGGATGAATCAATGGATTCGCCACCCAAACATGAAACTAACTCAAAACGTCCAGGTATTAAGGTGCAGATATACAGATGATGAGAAGATTAGTGAAGGAATGGAGGATGAAAGGATGATGAGGTTGGAAAGAGATATCGACGGTGCCCAAAAAATGTGGCGTTGCCGGCTCAAATGAAAAAGATGAAGAATGAGAATAATGATATGATGAAAAGGATGTCGTGGAAATCAAGGATAAAAAAATGGTCCCCGACAATGATGCCAAAAAATGTTGTTGCTCAGATTATACAGGCACGATGCGATAATGACTCAGGTGGGAGACTGTCACTATGATCCTCGACCTCTTTGTTCTAACTGTCTCCCAACAACAGGCTATGGGGGGTAGTCCCTGTGAAATGGGAAAATGCAGTACTTGTTGGTAACCAACAAGTCCGAGAGAAACGATTGAATGGCTTAGCCACTTGGTTGATTTTAACAAGTTAAAGGATTAGATTGAATTATTTATGAGACCAATGCCTTATGAAGTCAAGTACTTGCTTTATATCGATTAAATACCAAATGACCGGATGAACAATCACTGCTTAGATGCTTTTCTATCCTATATGAAATGCAAGTCCTATGATTTAGGTGAGATGCAAGAAATCTTGATTTATTTTAATTATATGCCTAGCTAAGTGTATCTCTTAATCCTTATATATTTTGAGGCTAGTCTCAAAAGTAGGTTGTAGAGAGAATTCAAGGTGAAGCAAGCAAAGACATGGTTAATAATACCTCCCCTCGACACTACAACGACTGTGGCTTTGATGACTGCAAGGTCACCGTTTTAACCACCAGAGAGGGTCTAGCGTTCGCAAGCTAAGAGATGAAGGGTGTTCCTATCTTTCTATCAACCAAACGTATGCTTGGAGATAAGTTAATTAATGCAAGTCTAGGCGTAGAATGCAACTGCAAATTAATTTGAGTGATCTTGAGTTAAAATTGTTTACGACGTTAAATACTTAGTTACGATAATATTATGACAATGAGTACTTAACAATAAATAAGAGTTAATCTTGAACACAAGATGAAGTGCCCAATTACAATAGTGCTCAAAAGATGTATCAAATCTAACCAAGAGATAATTTCTCAAGAAACAAGGTAGATTCTCTTAACAACAAATCACCATTATGCCAAAGATAAAATTATCATCCACAATAGATTTTTACCTTGAAACAATAATGATAATGTTGGCAAGTAAAAGAGATTAGAGCATTCATCCAAAATGTTAATTAGAACAATTAACTAAGGTTCTCTTTAACACTTATATGAGACAACACAAGAATGAAAATGATATTAGAGACAATTGCTCAAGAGATAGACAATTAGATGATTAATGTTCCTTACACAATTAAAAATTTCCCAAGATATGTAAACAAGAGATCACAATGCCAATTTCATGTAATTAGATTCTCAGTGTTAACAAGAAATGCCAATATCTAATAAGTCCTTGAATTACCAATTTAAGCAATATTAACCGATCAACACGATATTAGATCTTAGGATTATGAGCTTATGTGAGTGAGGATACTTAGTGCAAAGTTATAGCATTGGAGATCATAAAACTCACAAGAAGACAAAGCATTAATGTCCTTATTAGCAATGAAACCTCTTAAACAATTTGATGTAAAAAATCCTCGTCACGATGAGCTATGCTTATCAATGAACCAATGTTAGGAACCTTATGCAATTTATGCTCAATTTTTATGACAGTAGTAAGTTTCAATTAGAGCACATTAGGATGCAAATTTTGAAATTCATATCAATGCAAAATGCAAACGAGGTAACCCAAATGTTAGACTACTTTGGCAACACAAGACTCTCAATGAATTAGGTTATTTTTGATGCCAATGCCACAGTTATCAAATGATTAGATGGATGCTAGTAAACAGTGAGGGAATAACGGTTTGAAGAAGCAAACCACTTGGCCTTTAGGTCTAGAAGATGACAAGAATACTTGCCCAAAACTTCTCCAATGGAGTGGCCACCTGCAACCACCAATGTTAGCTCAAAATCTCATAAAGATTGCTGCAACCACAATGTATTAGCTCAAAACACCAATGGAAACCTAAATCAATATCAAATGAGAGGCAAAGAGGCTAGGAGAGGGCAACGCTAGACCTAGGAAGGCTAGCGTTAGGTCTAAAGAGGGTTAGAAGGGCAACGACGAGGGATCAAGACCCTAGGAGGCCAGATGAGAGGGAGAAGGCCTTAAGGACCTGCGATAGGGAAAAGGGAGGCCCAATAAGGTGCTGCGGCCATGGATAAGAAAGCCGAGAGGCCCGTGGCCAAGGAAAAGAGGCCACTAGGGCCTGCAGCAAGCCCTGTGTTGAGAATTTGAAAGGCAGGAGATTAATTCAAATTCTCTTCTTGATAATTACTTGTGAGCTTACATGAGCTAGTTATGTCTTCTTTTCTTTAGCTTAGATAGTCTCTCATCAAGTCAATTATCAAAATGCACGAGACACAAAAGTAGGCTCCGAGAGCCAGGGTAAAACCTCTCCCTCTTGGAGAGGAAAACCCACAAAGAATTCTTCTTATAGATCTTCAAATGACAAGTACCATGACCCAGACTCAGACCCTTGACCTAGATATGCTTCCAAGACCTTGATACAGCTTCTTCAAACTTGATTCTTCTCTTCTTCACCAATCTGCACTGTTCTGCATTGGTACTAGAGAAATCGGTCTCCAAGTTTCACTTTTTATAGCTCAGTCAAGTATAGGGACAAAATTATCTTCTCTTTGCATATACTTTTAACTGAATTCCTTGAGTTGTAGTTAGGAAGGTAAATCTCAGATTTACCTTCCTCACTTTCTCCCACTTTAAGACTACTTTTCTTCTTATGATCACTGTCTCAACTTCAACAAATTCTTCCTTCAATGCGATTGCCCTTAATTTTATATTCCAGGATCTTTGCTTAGTTCTGGCATCACAAAACAATATGTATTACAACAATGATATATCCTCACCTTAGCTGAGATAACTTAGACAAATTCACAATTGACCTCCTGTAATAGACTCCTGAAATCCGTAATGTATACACGGAGAAGTCCACACTGTTTTCTTGTCTTATAATTCACACTGATTCACCCTTGAGATCTGAGCTTAACCCTGCCTGAGATCCGCACTTCTTCTAGTCTGAAATCCACACTTTCTTCTAGTCTTTAATCCTCATTTTACATCAGAGCAATCCGCATTTTACATCAGAGCAATCCGCAATTTGTACTTCACAAATGATCCGTAGTTCAAGAGTATATATAGGGCACTGTTCTGTCTCTTAGGTCGACCATGCAGCTGACTTCTCCACTGTGAATTTAGGCCGACTTGTGAGAGGTTATTCCAGCGTTTGATGTAGGTTGTCTTCACTGTATGTAGAGCTTGTCTTCCAACATTGTTTGAGGGTTGTTAGGTGCCCTTCTTCCACAAGGTCTTGGAGCATATATTGCTAGACTAGATCCTTCATGAATATGACACTTAATTATATTTTATACCTAGAAGACACAAACCTAATAGACATCAAGAAGAAGTCTATTAACCTATATAATAAAATCTTGCTCATGAAACCCATGAAGCAAGTACAACAAAATACATTTTATTATCTTTGTCTTTTTCTTTACATAAAATACATAATTACACAGTCAATATGAAGACCGACCTAGTTACACTTTTCAACACTCCCTCTTAACTAGGGAGGTATTCATACAGGTACATGGTCACTTTCAAATTGAAGAATCTCATAAGAAGAATCGGATTGGTATTCGCATCTGTATAGCATCATATCAACTAGCATTGTCCTAGTGCAAGGCCTTGACAAACAACCCCATCTCTCAATGAGACAATGGGCTACAATGCTGGCGAGGCACATGACTAATAGACACCATAGTCATTGTCTCTCCAAGGTACATACTATGACCTTCTTGGACTATTCTTCTCTTGGGTAGCCAACCCTTAAAGAATATCCGTCCTTGACTACTCTTATCTTGAATGCCCTATCTCATTCTCAAAGAGTATCGAATGCCAGATGATTACCCAATCCTCCATTCTGTCTTCCAGGGGAAGACCAGAATGTTGTGTCTATCCATTCTCTCCACATGGCCTGCACTAAGACATACAACTGTTAGTCTTAGTCTAGTGCATGACACATGTATTAGAGAATCACATATGTCACTCCCTCTCAACATAGAAAGGACATACTTCAAGTTTCTTCCAAGTAAGAAATTTACCACTAGGCTCCCTCTTAACTAGGGTCCTACAACGACAATCCAACTACTCATGAAGAATTCCTCCCTTTGATGTCATGGATTTTGATATTGAGGAATCTTCAACTTTTGGCTTCATAGGGCACAAATCATCCATCACATTCAGTCACGAGTCATGTCCACTATCAGAAAGTGATTCATCAGTCTTTCTTATCTGGTCCATCGTTATGCCATGCTGCTTTCCTTCAAATCATCTCCAAGGATCATGTATCCTTTCTCATGACTAGCCACCCTGCACAAATTCATCCAGATAAATATAGACATATGAATCTTTTAAAACAAAAGTTACCTCAGTCATGATCTTTCACCATGACATCTTCCTATAGGCATCGACATCCTCTATTCAGATTGACACATCTCCTAATGATATGTTTTGTCAAGGGTCTTCTTTACCAGATTTCTATCAGAGTCTACATATCCTCCCAGGAGATCTCCTAGTCACATCTTCTTGGCTTTCGGATGATAACTACCTCTTGATATGGTTGCATTTCATGATCTCTTCCTTTCTACACATTCTCTATTCCCAGGAACTTACAAATTTTCCAGTTTCTCTTTCATATACAACCACCTCATATTACATGAGGACATATTATGTTGATTTCATCTGACACTGCACCGAGAGATCCTTCTCCATAGATCATGCTTCTAAATATAGAATTCTATTACCTGCAACCTTATGACATGACTTTACAACATCCAGTGTCAGCATATAAATGTATACATACCTCATACCTTGTTCTCTTGAGTCATCTTGTAGAAATTTCTCTAGAATGAAGAGCTTCATTCCCTTGGCCTGCTTCATCAATATGTCTTCGCATCCCAAAATTTTGTTTCCATGATGACTCTTGATCTTGATGACTTCCTTCCATTAGTAATCTTATCAGAGAGGTTTTCCCAGAGCTGATTCACCAAGAGCTCCTAACATGCTTTTTATCATGATTCTATAATATACATTGCTTCCTATCGTACTATTTTACAACCAACAGAAATCTTAAAGGAGAGGATGATCTCAATCATAGTAGAGATCCCTTGCTTCTTCTTTCTTAGATTTATTTGCATCAGGTTCTTCCCTCACATCTGAGATATGGGCTTCTTCCCTTTTCCACTTGTCCTTGTCAGATTTAGGACAATCTCTTTTGTAATGCCCAAGTTCATTATATCCAAAGCATCGTATGCTGTCCATGTTTCTTCTTTTATTCTGAGGGCCAAATTTTCCGAATCTTCCTTTCTTCCTCTATGTGGATGCAAAGGCTTGATTCCCTTCACTTGGTCTTGTATTAGCTTTGGCTTTTAGTCTTGTTTCTTCTATTTTACATAGAGACCATAAATCATGGAATGGAGTGGTTTCTTTCTTCCCGTATAAACTTGAAGTGAAGTTTCCCCATTCCTCTGGTAGAGCATTCAACACCACTGTAGTCATCTCAGTGTCAGACATTACTTCTCCCAGTTCCTGTAGTTGATCTCTTATTTCAGAAATCCTCATAAAGTATGGGGTGATTCCTTCTTCCCTTAACAATTTCATTTTATATAGTTCTTGTCTCAGAGAGATTTCTTCTCTTGCAATACTCACAGAGAATAGCTCCACTAGTTTCTCATATATTTCTTTAGCAGACTTTAGTTTTGACACATAGGGAATGAGTGAGTCCTTGATGGATTCTATGAGAATCCTCTGGGCTCAGATTTCTCTCTTCAATGTATTTGGTATGAGCTAGAGCATCTTCTTTTGTTGGTTGAATTGTTGATCCATTAATGTAGTCCATTACTTCGTCTTCAATTAGATTCAAATCTTTCCTCTTCTTCCATGTGCTAAAGTTTGATGACCCAACTAGCTTGTTTCTTTCTTTGCAATAAGTCATCTTGGCAGATTTAAGTAAGTCCATAGATACTTACTTGAATAGAGTGGCTTGCAGCTTCCTTGATGATGTTTGAAGATGAAGTCAAGAGTTTCTTCTAAGATGGAAATCTTCAATGTAGGTCTTCTTGAATCCTTGATGAAGGATATCTTTAGAAGTTGAGGTCCTCCTTCTAACAAAGTCTTGAATGTGAATCTTTGATGGCAAAGATAACTTTCTTGATTGAGTTGATCCTTTAAATGAGATAGGATATCTTTCTTGAAGTAGCTAGAGAGCCTTCCTTTGCAAACTGATTTGATTTTTCAACCCAAACTTTGATCTTCGCTTCCTAGAGTGTCTCCTTTGTCAAGCAACCCTTGAGGTTAGCACCTTAGTACTGATTCCATGTTGAGAATTTGATGGGTTGGAGATTAATTCAAATTCTCTTCTTGATAATTACTTGTGAGCTTACATGAGTTACTTATGTCTTCTTTTCTTTAGCTTATATAGTTTTTCAAAAGTCAATTATCAAAATGCATGAGACACAAAATTAGGCTCCTAGAGGCAGGGCAAAACCTCTCCCTCTTGGAGAGGAAAACCCACAAATTTGTTTTTTTATAGATCTTCAAATGACAAGTACCATGGCGCAGACTCAGACCCTTGACCTAGATATGCTTCCAAGACCTTAATACAACTTCTTCAAACTTGATTCTTCTCTTCTTCACCAATCTGCACTGGTACTAGAGAACTCGGTCTCCAAGTTTTAATTCTTATAGCTTTGTCAAATATAGGGACAGAATTATCTTCTCTTTGCATATACTTTTAACTGAATTCTTTGGGTTGTAGTTAGGAAGGTAAATCTCAGATTTACCTTCCTCACTTTCTCCCACTTTAATACTGCTTTTCTTCTTATGATCACTGTCTCAACTTCAACAAATTCTTCCTTCAATACGACTACCCTTAATTTTATATTTCAGGATCTTTGCTTAGTTCTGGCATCACAAAACAATATTTATTACAACAATGATATATCGTCACTGTAAATTTATGTAGATGTTCTATGCTTGATGCAACTTTTCTTTCTCTTCAATATTAGACAACAATCACATAAACAATAAAGTAAAATGCTGATAGAACATACCAGTAGATTGACAGAAGACAAGCCAGAAATATATAAGTGTGTTGGTGCGTTACGGCGGTCAACAGGATGCTTCAACCAACAAAGTCTCAATATGGCCAACCAACCAGCAATGTCACACAGCCCTCTAGGACAGCGAAATGGTCAACTCAAAAGTCAACGATCAACACAAACAGCAGCAACAACTAGGTCAACGCTGAAAAGTCAAAGTCAACGTTTTGCCTCAGGAATAGTGCCAAAAAATGTGGATTAGGAAAATCAAACTTTTGGGAGAGTTTCAGGTCGATTTGACCTTGCATTGACCAAAGTCAACGCTGGTTAAAGTTTGCTGCAGAAACCCTAGACTGAAATAAGAAATGTGCTGCTGCTGGAATTTTCCCACGCGTAGAGAGAAGAGCCACCAAGGATATCGAACCAATCAAATGAGGAGAGAGAAATGTGTGAGGATGAGATGAGTGAAAATGTCCTCCAACGTTGACCAATATGGGTGTGTGACACAACTGCTAGGGCACAAAACCTTAAGGTCGACCTGCACATATCTTGAATAAATTCAAAATAAATGTTCTGCTCATCGGATCAAGATGATCTTTAGATCAATCTTGCACCTCTCCGAAAGAGGAATCCAATAAACATATTGGTATCTTCATTTGAGCATCACAACATGGAGTTTGGACCTAGTTGTCCAAAAGTAACACTCCCTCTCAACTAGGGATAACTCCATCCACCTGTGCAATCTAAACATCATGTGTCATCCTGCCGTAACTTGCTTTGCTGGCTTCTTCACTTCAAAATAGAAGTGGGTCAGTCACAAAGACATCATTCCTGGCTGACAGATTCAGCCCAAAGGTCCGAAACCTCTATAGGACTCACAAAGAGTCTCATACCAACCCGAAGTTGGTTTACCTGACCCGAAGTCAGTTGGAGGTCCGAAACCTCACTATACTTGATCCCAGATCAAGTGGTTGGGTAATGCCATCCTAGATGAAGTACGGCAATCTCTGATGTGTCCATCAGTCTTTGCTACTAGTCTCTAGCTTTTCCCACCTCACTGGCCAAATGAGAGGTACTTCCCATGATCCTTGAACTCAATGGGTAGGATGCATATGTGGCACAAATAATGAGAGTTGAACCAACTCAATCATCACAACGGTGGGGCAGAAGCACACCAACAAGGTTCGGCAAGCCTAGCCCTATGGTTGCTTATAGCTCTGAGAAGCTATCCCCAAAGCCCCCCATAGCTCCCAGAGCTCATCGTCCAACAGGACCCTCAGCATAGGGTCGTTTCACGATACCAAGACTCTCACGGAAGGTTAGGAACTTGACCTTCCCCAGGGACTTTGTGAGACTATTCGAGACCTGCTCATCAGTTCCTATATGATCAAGCCTTACGGCGCCTCGCTGTACCATATCCCAGATAAAGTGGTACCTGATATCAATATGCTTGGATTGATCGTGGAACACGGGATTCTCGGAAAACCGAATCCCACTCCGGTTATCACAGAGTATCATGGTGGTATCTAGCACATGCCTGAACAGCTCACTGAAAAGCTTTCACAACCAAACTGCTAAACAACAGTTCATACTCGCTGCAATGTATTCGGCCTCCGCAGTGCTCAAAGCCACCGACTTCTGCTTCCTGCTCATCCATGATATTGAAGCAGATCCAAGTGTGAAGCAACATCTTGATGTGCTTTTACGATCCACCACATTGCTAGCCTAATCGGCATCAGTATATCCAAGGAGTGTCATGCTCCCGGCAGTGTATCTCAACCCATTGTTTATCGTGCCCCAAAGATATCTCAGAAGATTCTTTGCACCAACTCAGTGAGTATGACGAGGCTCAACCATCTGTTGACTCAAAGTGTTCACTACAAAACATGTGTCCGGACAGGTGTTCACTAAGAACATCAGGGCCCCTACGAGTTGATGATAATTAGTAGGATTTGCTAACACGGGCCTAGCAGCGCTAGCACTCAAATTCTTAAAGTTGAGCTCCATCGGTGTCGACACGGACTTACAGTCCACCATACCAAATCTTTCTAGAAGCTTCACAATGTATTTTCCTTGAGAAACGAAAATCTTGCCAGGTCTTTGCTAGATCTCCAGGCCTATGAAGTAATGCATCAGTCCTAGGTCCTTCATCTTGAACTCAGCAGCGAACTCCCTCTTGCATTGATGAATGAGAGGGTCAACACCTGTCAGGAAGAGGTCGTCCACATACAACACTAGAATGAGAGGCTTTTCTCTATCAACCTTGAAGTAAAGGTTTGGATCAGCATTACTACGAGTCAGAGTAACAAAAATCGCGCTTTTTTCAGCCCGGCGATTATATCGGCGATGTTTTGGGCGATTTTTTGAAAAAATCGCCATCGCGATTTAATCGCGATTTTTTCGAAAAAATCGCGAGTCGATCAGTAATAATCGTGGAGCCGGCGGACAGCGGAGCGGGTTTATATGCGATTTTTTGGTTTTTTTTTGTCATTTTTCGTTGGACAGAGTTGTGTATGAGCGCCAAGGAGAGAAGAAGAAAGAGCCAAGGAGGGAAGGAGGAGATTTAGAAGCCCAAGATTGGACAAAACTTCGAATTTCTTGCAATCCAAGCGAAGAAAAATCAAATTTGGACCAAGTGTTTCTGGCAAAACGTTTTTCCAGGTATGGGCATCAAATTTAACCCATTTTTTTTTGTTTTTTTCTTGTTCTTCCATGGGTTTCTATTACCCATGTGTTTTTCATCACTTGTGATTGCATTTGGTTGTGTTTTTTTGGTTTTTTTTGTTTTATTGAGAGGAGAGGGTCTATTTTGGTCAAAAATGCAAAAAATTGTTTGTAAAATTTTGTTTTTTCTATTTCTTCTTGTGCTCTTAGCTTCTTCTCATTATTTTTGTTTGTGTTTCAACTTTCAACATGTATTTTTTCCAATTATTTTTGGATTGAGTTGAGGATTTTTTTTTGGTGAAAAAAATCAAAATGTTGTATGTAAAATTGTAATTTTTTTATTTTATTTTTTAACTGGCAATTTTTCTTGTGCCCTAGGTTCAAATTTCAACATTCAAAGTTCAAACTTCAAATTTTCCAACATGCCAAGGAAATTAGATCCTTTATGGGAATTTGGTGAACCTGATGGGGGTTTTGACCGATCAAACTTGTCTTGCAAATTATGTGGTCAACACATGACAGGAGGGGTATACAGGTTGAAATACCACTTGGCACAAATTCCTGGGCATGAAGTAGGCCCTTGCAAAAACACCAATCCAGAAATAATCACAAGAGCCATGAACTCATTGGGAGAAATAGAAACCACTAAACTCAGCAGAGCAGCTCTGAAAAGTCAAATATCAGGGTTTGTGGTTGAGCGTGAGAGTGGTAGTGGCTCTTCAGCATCAGCCTCTTCTACAGGCAGCCCCGTCGCTGCTGCCTCATTTTTTGTTCCTAGAACCACTCCCGGGGCACAGCCATCTATCACCTCCTATCTTAAAAGAAAGGAGAAGGAAGAAGCTGATAGGTTGTTGGGCAAACTGTTTCTTTGGAGTGATATTCCTTTCAGTGTTGCCAGGACCAATCCATTTTATCAGTCTGCGATTGATGGTATCGCTGTTGTTGGCCCAGGATACAAAGCCCCTTCAGAGAGTGACCTTAAAGGGCGCATTCTGCAAAATGAGAAAGCTGACTGCACCAAGAGATTGGAAGAGTTAAGGGCATCATGGGAAATCACGGGATGCACGGTTATGTCAGATGGTTGGACTGATCAAAGGGGTAGGACCCTTATTAACTTCTTGGTCAGTTGTCCTAAAGGGACAATGTTTATGAAATCTGTTGATGCCTCTGCACATGTGAAAGATGCAAGATTATTATGTGATTTATTAGATGTGTTCATTACGGAGGTTGGGCCCCAAAATGTTGTCCAAATCATAACGGACAACGCTACAAACTATGTTTCTGCTGGCAAGATGCTTATGGAGAGCTATCCGAGCATATTTTGGACACCTTGTGCGGCACATTGCCTTGATTTGATGTTGGAGGACATCGGAAAGCTTGATTTTGTCAGTGATATTGTAGAATCATCAAAGAGAATCACAAAATTTATATATAACCATGGATCTGTGCTTCATTTGATGAGGACATTCACCAACAATAGGGAGTTGGTGCGGCCTGCTATTACATGATTTGCCACTTCTTTCATCTCTCTTCAATCCCTCTTGAATTCTAAGTGGGAATTGAAGAGAATGTTTGTTTCAGATGAGTGGCGTGCTTTGACTATCAGCCGCAAATCAGAGGGACAGGCCATCTGCAGGTTGGTGTCATATCAGGAAAGTTTCTGAGCTGGAGTGGAAGAGGTGTGTAGCATTAGTGAACCTTTGGTAAAGGTTCTTAGATTGGTGGATGGAGAGAAGCCCGCAATGGACTACTTGTATGAGGCCATGGATAGGGCCAAAGAAGCTGTTCGCAACTATTATGATGATAAGGGTGATGATGGGTTTCAGAGACAACTTCTTTTATGGGAAGTGATTGATGATCGATGGAACAACACACTCCATCGTCCCATTCATGCTGCAGGGCTCTTCCTGAACCCCACATTTGCTTATTCATGTGGTTTTCTATTTGATGCTGAGGTCATGGATGGCTTTTTCAGTTGTGTTCAGAAGATGGTGCCAACTCCATCAGAACGTTCAGAGATCTCCAAAGAGATGGAGGTATACAGAATGGCAGGTGGCACCTTGAGCTTCGACATGGCAGTCCAGGATAGGACTGTTAAAATGCCAGGTAAGATTTTCATTATTTTAAAAATTTTCTTATGTTTGTAACTTTATCAGTTTATCTTATTTGTTGTAAATTGTAACTTGTAGATGCATGGTGGAGGAGCTATGGTGGCAGATTACCAAAACTCCAAAAACTTGCCATTAGAATACTCAGCCAAACATGTAGCGCTTCAGGATGCGAGCGCAACTGGAGTGTATTTGAAAAAATACACTCCAAAAGGCGCAACAGGTAAAAAACTTAACATATCTCGATTCTCAAGTTTCAACTGATTTTTTGAATTCATTAAATATTTTTTTTTAAATATTTAATTTATTAATTTATGACCCTTGTACAGGTTGGAGGGTCAGCGGCTCAATGACATGGTTTACGTCTACTACAATCTTAGATTGTGAGTGAGACAACTTGAGAGGACCCCTGATATGGAAGCCATCTCTTTAGATGCGATTGACACCACTGTTGAATGGAGGGTTGAGGCTGAGAGGCCTGTCATGGAGTCAGCCCCTGATTGGATAGAGGAGGAGGTAATGGAGGGGGAGGACGAGGAGGAGGATGAGGAGGAGCAGGAGGAGGAGGAGCAGGAGGAGGAGGTGACACCACCTACCACTACTACCGGTAGAGGACGTGGTCGGCCTCCTTTAGCTCCTAGTGGTTCAGGTTCCCGTTCCGGTTCTGGTGCTTCATTTTTTTCTTCTAGAGCACGACAGAGCCCATTGCCAGTCCCGCCAGCTTCTTCATCTAGAGAGAGAGGCAAAGCTGTTGTATTTTCTCGCAAGAGGGGCAGAGGAAATCAATAGTATAGGACCATAGGTTTTATGGTGCATTGACATTCCTTTGTATATGACATTATGACTCATGATATGAGATACATTATTATATTTTTTGTTGATATTTTGAGGCTGAGTTGACTCTTGAGACTCGGGACTTAGTATTCAGGACAGGATTCAGTTTTATGTGTGATGTAGCACTAGACATGATATTACACATCTTATATATTAGTTTTTTTTTCATATTTATGTGTCAATACATTTATTTTATGCGGTAGATGCTTTAGATATTAAAAAAATTGAAAAAAAATGAATATTTTTGTATGTTACGATTTTTTCCCGATTTTTACGATTTTTTCCCGATTTTTACGATTTTTTCCGATTTTTTCCCCTCGGCGATTTAATCCCGATCGCGATTTTTGTTACTTTGCTACGAGTGAAGCCCAGCTTCATCAGGTAGCTATCTATCTTCTCGTACCAAGCTCTGGGTGCTTGCTTCAACCCATAGAGGGCTTTCTTCAACCTACAGACATGGGTGTCTCGATCCTGGACTTCGAACCCCAGAGGTTGCTCCACATAGACCTCTTCTTTTATCGCACCATGCAGAAATGCGGTCTTCACATCCATCTGATGAAGACTCCATCCTTGCGTAGCAGCAAGGGCTATGATAGATCAGATGGTGGTATATCGAGCCACAGGTGCAAATATGTCATCATAGTCTATGCCTTTCTTTTGAGAGAAGCCATGGGCAACGAATCTTGCCTTGAAATTTTCAGCACTTCCATCATATCCATGCTTGATCTTGTAGAGCCATTTCGAGGTGACAATTGCTTTTTCCTCCGGTCTTGGAACCACATCCCAGACATCATTCTTCAATATGGACTCATACTCTTCGTGCATAGCATCCTTCCAGACTTGATGCTTTACAACTTCCTCAAAAGATCCAGGCTCAGATTGTACAATAGTACTCATGGCTACTAGATACCCTTGGTATCTATTCGGCTTCTTGCTTTCACGGAATGTCCCCCTTGGGTCCATATGTCCCTTGGCATCCTTGAGGGTATCCTTGAGCCATGATGGTCTCTTCCCCAGTGAAGGAGGTGGATCAATCAGGTCCATTGGTCCTTCAGCATCGGGCATTGTCTCATCCTTAGGTTCTTCTTGATTTCCAGGCCTTGCTTCATGATCTTCCTCAGATCTTGGAAGATTGACTACTTTCCTCAGGGAAGCATCTTCATCAAAGGTGACATCGTGGCATATATCAACTTCCCTTTTACCAGGGACATAGACTCTATATGCCTTTGAAATTTCGCTGTAGCCCACAAACATTCCCTTCTTTCCAGAAGCATCCAGCTTGCTCCTCTTCTCCTTCGGCACATGAAAATAAATAGGACATCCAAAAACTCTATAATGTGAGATGTTAGGTTTCTTACCAGTGAAAACCTATTCGGGAGTTTTGGAGTCTAGAGTGGAATGTGGGCATTGGTTTTGTATGTACACAGTAGTGTTCGCAGCTTCTCCCCACAGAAACATCGGTAGACCCTGGTCACGTAGCATGGCACGGGCAGCTTCTATAATGGTTCTATTCTTTCGTTCAACAACACCATTCTTCTCAGGAGTATAGACAGTTGTGGTCTCCCTCTTGATGCTAGCTTCTCTGCAAAAGTTCTTGAACTCATTCGTCTCATATTCAGTGCCATTATCGATCCTCAATATCTTGATCTTCTTCCCTGTCAGATTTTCCACCAAGGCTTTGAAGGTACGAAACCACATGAAAGCCTCATCCTTCTTCTTCAAGAAGTATATCTAGGTTTTGCGAGAGAAGTCATCTATGAATGTCATATAATAAGAACATCCTCCCAAGGATGTCATAGGCAGCATCCCAAACAAATCAGAATGTATCAATTGCAAGACATCAGATGTATTTGTGACACTTGAGGGAAAAGGTCCCCTTGTATGCTTTCCTTCAGCACAACCCTGACATACACCTTCATCATTATTTGAAAACTCGGGCATCCCAGTTACCACCTTCCTTGCTTCTGGAAGGGCCTTGTAGGGAAGGTGTCCAAACCTTCGGTGCCATAGTTCGATTTGTCGAATAGTATCACACGTCGTCGCTCCCAGTGGACTTCCTTCAACCTGGTAGAGTGAATCAACTCTAAACCCAATCGTGATAGCTTCCTTGAAGCTCTTCTTCTAGATGCGCACCTTCCCATCAATGAATGCCACATTGAAACCTTTGTCTTTCGTGGCCGATATAGACGTAAGGTTCTTCTTCAAATTAGGTACATAGAGTACATCCTGTAAGCGGAGGACTTGACCTTGAGACAAGTGGAGGGTCACAGTCCCTGTCCCTTTCACTGGATATGTGGTGTTATCTCCAAGGATAATTTCCAGATTAGTATCCTTCTCAACCATATCAGAAAGTGCTTCCTTGAACCCAGTGATGTGCCTTGAGGCACCAATATCTATCAACCAGTCAGCCATAGTGTTGGGTGGAGATGCAGCAGAGAGGGCAGATACAAGAATGAATTCATTTCTTTTATCAACAACATTTGACTCCTCATACCTGGAGTTTCTCGACCTTTTGAAAGGTTGACCATTTCCGCCGGAGGGAGCTTTCCTCTTTCCCTTGAACCTGTTGTTCCTTTGATTGCGATTCCTCCGGTTGTTGTTGTTGTCATCATCATCGGGAGAATCCTTCTTGAAAGGGCATTCTCTAGCATGGTGACCTAGCCTATGACAAGTGTAACACTTGCCCTTCTTTCCTTGGGCCCCTGCTCTTCCTTTGTTCTTTGGACCACCAAAGTTCTTCTTTCTAGAATGAGCAACGTAGGCAGCATTTCCTTCATTTTCATACTCCTTCATTCTTGTCTCTTCTTGTACGCATCTCGATAGTACTTTGTCAAAATTAGGTATCACATTGTTATTGAGAATGGTAGTGTTGAACACATGCCATTCAGATGAGAGCCCTCTAAGTGCGCTGAGTACCATCTCTCGGTCAACTATTGTCTCCCCAATAGCCAACAGATTGTTCCTGATCTTGGTCAGCTTCAAAAAATATGATTGAACAGACTCATCCCTGCCTTTCTTCAGATTCTTCAATTGATTATTGAAGAATAGGACTTGATTCACATTGTTGGCCTTGAACATGTGGACCAACTTATCATACATCTCTTTGGATGTGCCTAGCTCAGAGATTTAGGCAACCTGACTCTTGTGAATTTAGTCCTTGATCATTAGTTTTGCTTTGATCTCCCCCTTCTTATACTTTGTTTTGGCAGCAGCAGTAGCAGTGGATGGAGGCTCTTGGATTTTACCCTGCACATAGTCCATGACATCTTGGTCTTCCAAGTTAAGATCCAATGTCATCTTCCAAGCATGGAAATCATCCTTCCTAGTCAATTTGTCTTCAGCCCTAAAGCCATTGTAGTTTGAGGAACCCATCCTCTTCTTCGGTGATTGCTACAAATTAGGGCTTTGTCTTCACCTCAGCTCTGATACCATGTAAATTTATGTAGATGTTCTATGCTTGATGCAACTTTACTTTCTCTTCAATATTAGACAACAATCACATAAACAATAAAGTAAAATGCTGATAGAACATACAATAGATCGACCGAAGACAAGCCAGAAATATATAAGTGTGTTGGTGCATTACGACGGTCAACAGGATGCTTCAACCAGCAAAGTCTCATTATGGTCAGCCAACCAGCAATGTCACACAACCCTCTAGGACAACCAAACGGTGAACTGAAAAGGCAACCCAAAAAGTCAACAGTCAACACAAACAGCAGTAGTAGCTAGGTCAACGTTGAAAAATCAAGTCAACGTTTTTCCTCAGGAATAGTGCCAGAAAATGCAGATTAGGAAAATCGAACTTTTGGGAGAGTTTCAGGTCGATTTGACCTTGCGTTGAGCAAAGTCAACGCTGGTCAAAGTTTGCTGCAGAAACCCTAGACTGAAATTATAAATGTGCTGCTGTTGGAATTTTCCCACGTGTGGAGAGAAGTTATAAATGTGCTGCTGTTGGAATTTTCCCACGTGTGGAGAGAAGAGCCACCAAGGATATCGAACCAATCAGATGAGGAGAGAGAAATGTGTGAGGATGAGATGAGTGAAAATGACCTCCAATGTTGACCAATATACATCCATCAGTGAGGGTGCGTGACACAACTGCTGGGGCACAAAACCTTAAGGCTAACCTGCACATATCTTGAATAAATTCAAAATAAATGTTCTGCTCATCGGATCAAGATGATCTTTAGATCGATTTTGCACATCTCCGAAAGAGGAACCCAATAAAAATATTGGTATCTTCATCTGAGCATCACAACATGGAGGTTGGACCTAGTTGTCCAAAATTAACACTCACCTTAGCTGAGATAACTTAGACAAATCCGCAATTGACCTTCTGTAATAGACTCCTGAATTCCATACTGTATACACAGAGAAGTCCGCACTGTTTTCTTGTCTTATAATCCACACTGATTCACCCTTGAGATTTAAGCTTAACCCTTCCTGAGATCCGCACTTCTTCTAGTCTGAAATTTGCACTTTATTCTAGTCTTTAATCCACATTTTACATCAGAGCAATCCGCATTTTACATCAAAGCAATCTGAAATCTGTACTTCACAAATGATCCGCAGTTCAGGAGTATATATAGGGCACTGTTCTATCTCTTAGGCCGACCATGTAGCCAACTTCTCCACTGTGAATTTAGGCCGACTTGAGAGAGGTTATTCCAGCGTTTGATGTAGGCTGTCTTCATTGTATGTAGAGCTTGTCTTCCAACATTGTTTGAGGGCTGTTAGGTGCCCTTCCTCCACAAGGTCTTGGAGCATATATTGCTAGACTAGATCCTTCATGAATATGATAATTATATTTTATACCTAGAAGACACAAACCTAATAGACATCAAGAAGAAGTCTATTAACCTATATAATAAAACATTGCTCATGAAACCCATGAAGCAAGTACAAAAAAGTACATTTTATTATCTTCGTCTTCTTCTTTACATAAAATACATAATTACACTGTCAATATGAAGATCGACCTAGTTACACTTTTCAACACCTTGGAAGGGTTGCGGCCTAGGGAAAACAATCCCTTAGGGACTGCGACTCAAAGAGATGAAGCTGTGGGGCCCATGACAGAGGGGAGAAAGGCTAACAGAGGGGAAAAAGGAAGCCTAAGGGATTGTGGCTAGGGCTTGGCAGCCCTTTAGGCTTGACGACAAAGGAAAGAGGGCCACGGCTAGGGTTTCTAGGTCAAACAAGGGCAACAAATCACCAAGGAAGGATTAAAGGGCCACAACTAGGGCAATGTAGGCTAACGCTAGGCCTAGAAGGCCTAAAAAATTTCGAACCCCTGCAAAATTGACAAATTATGCTTCAACTCTTCAAAATCGCCAAAAATCACCACGCAATTGCCACAACTACGCTAGCAACTTCCTACTTTGCCTGACATTGAGCTTGGAGGAGAGATAGAGGGTGGATCTTCCCTTCCTAGGCCTAGATCTAACTCGAAAAACCCCAACGAATTTTTCCAAAGGGTATAAACCGTTGAAACCCTTCGAAGCTTTTAAATTTGGCTGGAGAAGTTATCTGCATAAATGAAATAAAATTTCCCCAAAAACCCAATATATACAAAATTCAAAATAAACCCCAAGCCTCAATTACTGCAAAACGAGGGTTGGAAAATTATTTTACAAAATTATATATACATAAAATATTTACAAATATACAAGGCTTGTAAAATATTTGTTGAGAAAAGCAATTTTCTGAATAATGACAATGGATCAATGTGTTTTCAAAAGTTAGAGTATTGACTACAACCTTCAGCGAAGTGAGAAAACCATATAAAAATTCCCAGAGCCCAAACAAGTTCGACTCTTCTCCAAAGTTTGTGAACTTGGAGCCCAAGGGCTGGTGTACCTACAAATCTCTATATATTTCCTCATGTAGACTTGTTAGATCATATGGTGAATTAAATCACCGAAGATAAACCCAAAATTTACCAATAGAATGTTCTTATCATTGACAAATGATATAACAAGCTTGTATAAAAATATTTAGCACGATAGAGGAAAGCATATAACCAACAAATACCACAGATCAATGGACAAATAACCCCTTGAACTAAACCCCAAAGTCTTTTTATTATGATGTCAAACGTTTCCAACAGATCAATGGATCAATACCAACATTACAAATTTACACCATCCAGAATTATATTATTGAGAAGCAAAATGGCTTCTATTTATAAAGAAATCCCTATAAGTGGAAAAAAATGGCTAGTTTGCTTGATTCCCGTCAAAATAATATTGACCGTTGATAATAATTTGATCATCTTTTAATCTCTGCCGTAAAAAATATTTATTTGGAGGAAAATTTCGAATTTCTCATAAACCCATTTTTTATTAATCCAAAAATTATTTTTTTGGATTAATTTCCTCAAAATTTTGACTTTGACTTAACCACCAAGGTTTAAGGGCTTAATTTTTCCTAAAAACTCAAATTTTTCCTTGGTGGGAGACCTCCAAAAATTAACTTTTTTTTGACCCACGAATTTTTTGGTCATTTTCCGCTTGGAGAAAATTAATTTCTCTAAAATTGTTTTTGACTCTAAATTAATTAATTTTTTGGCTTAGGATTTTAATTTTATTTTTGCCAGAAAAATTAATTAATTGACACTGGAGGGAATTAATTATTTTTTCAACCCTCAAATAATCTAGCCACGGTGTCTAAATATTAGGGACAATGCACTAAAAATATTTTTTACATCAGATATTACAAATTCAACCGTCAAAGGTGAATACACCTTTACATATAGACCCTCAAATAATTACCCAATTCTGCGACACAATATGATCTCGTAGACCAAGTGATCTGTAATAAAATAATTTAGCCAAACAACTTAAATTATTCCCAAACCTTTTTTACAAATACTCGATATAACACTAGGACTTACCTAAGACCTTGTCAATGAATTTCACCCTAGCTTTGGGGTTTAAGCTTGAGGAAAAAATCTGCCGATTGTCCATGTTTGGAAACACACATAATGCGGTGAAGTTAAAAAACCTCATAGGATGAAATTTGTTGCCAAAATCATAGGCTTACCTAGGTGTTGTCACATAATTAAACGGTCATACTAGCATCATTTGCATTACAATTTGCATAAATTGGGTTTACAATGATATATCATGTATCTGGATAATGATTCTGATCGTTGAAAATTTTTGTACACTGCTTCCTTGGACTTATGACAAAATGGGTGCAACACATACATCAAACTTCAAATATAGATATAAAACAATTTTGATTAGGCTAGGGTTTCCATAATACGAAAGCACGAACACCTAGCGTTTTATTCCTAGGTCCTTATTTTAACTATTACAAGGGCTTTGTTTATAAACCCAAATTCATCAACCCCTAAAAATATAGGATTTTAGATAACCTAGACATTAGCAACAAACCCTAAAAAGTTAGTGTTCTATAACATCAACAAACCCTAATCATCAATAGAGAAGGATTTAATCATATGTTCTAGACTTTTATCAACAAACCCTAAGTAGACTTAGGGTTTCATTGTTAACATCAATCTACCCTAAGCATCAAAAGGCTAGGGTTTTATAGCAAACCCTGAAGGTTAGTGTTTTACCAAATTAAACAAAGGATAGATGTATGACAAAGGTTGATTTAATCTAAAGATTAATCACCTTAAACAAGAATCTTGATGATTTAGAACCCTAGACATGATAGAGTTAGTAATATAAAGCAAATTTCAAAAGAAGAAATATCATGCCTTCTTATATGAAGAAGATCTACACCAAAACTTGTAATTTAAAACATACCTTGAGTTGTTCTTTAACAAACCTTGTAGAGTTCTCTTTGCAATAAGCTTATTTTGATGTCTCTCTGAATCTAGCCATAATGCGCAAGAATTTCTACAAGCTTTTCCTACCAAGGAAAATTCAAAGAAAGGATTATAAGTATGTAATACAAACACATCTAGATGTATGGAGGGAAATCAAACATGAAAAAGGAAACAAAGAACACGATACTTATCTTTAGTAAAATGGCGGAGTCTCCCTCTTAATTTATATCAATTCAATCTTTCTGAGGGATACCTACAACTTATCAAAACAATTCAAGAATTTCTAACAAGACATATTAGGTCTATAAACTCTAGAAATTAAAAAGAAAACTTTCTAAAACAATAGCCTATGATATAAGTAGGAGGATATGTAAGAGACTTAATAATATAAGTCTTTGACTTCAGATTCTTCAGTGATGTTCTTCTTAGGTGGAGCTTCATTTGCAACTGTAGCATGTTCTCTCTCTCTCTTCTTACTCTTAGGATTTTCAAGACATTGATTCTTGTAGTGTCCCATCTTATGACAATGAAAGCATTCTATTTTGGATAGGTCAATCTTCTTCTTTGGTCCTTTAAACTTCTTGTTTCCTCCCTTTTTCTTGTAGTGAGAACAATATGCATTGGATGTGATGTTTTCTTCATCTTCCTTCTTATTATTTTCTAATGAGATGCGAGCTTCTTCTTGACTGCATGCACTCCACATTTTTTCAAAGGATGGTGTTTCTTTCCAACTACTAATACCTGCTGCAAAGGCACTCCATGATTTAGGTAGACCTAGTAGTGAAACAATCACAAGTTCTTTATCGGGTATGACTTAATTAATAACTTGGAGCTCATCTCTTATTTTGGAGATTCTTACAAAATAAGAAGACACATTGTCATCCTTTGTCATCTTTATTGTTCTTAGTTCATTCTTGAGACTAGCTACTTGTCAACTATTCTTGATGGTGAATAGTTTGGAGAGAGCTTCATACATCCCTTTTGCAGTGTCTATATTGGATATGCAAGGGATTAGATTATCCTTTACTCCATCTACAATTAGATTCATGGCCAAGATATATGTTTCCTTGTATCTTTCCTTTCTTGCTTCATCTGTGGGTTCCTTAACCTTTGCAAGTACAAAATCTAATACTTTGTGTTTTTTGAGGATGGGATCTATTCTCTTTTTCCATGCTCTATAGTTGGTGGCTCCTTCTAGCTTATTTTCTATCTTCATTGAAGATGCCATAAATTTTCTAGATGTAGATTCTTCCCTTTAATAAGCCTTCTTCTTATGATCTTGTCTTGAAATCTTTCCTTGGTCCTTTCTTCTTTCAATAGATTTTCAAGTTTCCTTTTTCGTTCTCTTCTTTCACCTTAGCTCCAATACCATGTCAGAAAATCAGAAAGGTAGAAAATTTTTCTTATGTTGACAATTACTTGTGATATTCTTGTATTCTTATTAAGTTTCTTTATTTTCTTCTTTTACCTTTTTCTAATCAAACAATCATCAAATCAAAAGCATGAAGATCAATGACACCAAATATAAGCACTCAGCCAGGGCTAAAACCCCTATGAAGGGGAAAACCCAGTCAAAACTCTTCCACTAATAGATTCGAATCAAATTGAGACTATCCAAGACTTTAGACTAGACCAAAAGACTTCCTTCACTCCACCAAGTCAGCCTTCCAAGATGATTAACCGAACTTTAGTAGTCATTGCTAGTCAAACAGCTTCAACCCAGCTACAACTCAGAATTTTGGCCCCGAACAACCTGAATTTCGGCCCTACTGCAGATCTGCAACTTCCGTCTGTTGATAATCTGGTAGGGCATAGTTTAATTCAATTCTCTATTTGATAATTACTTATGAGCTTACTTCTCTTACTTAGTTATTCTCTTTATTAGCTGATTATGTCTTTCATTAAGCCAATTATCAAAACACAAGAGACACAAATTTAGGCTATTCTAGCCAGGGCCAAAAACTCTCCCTCTTGGAGAGGAAAACCTGCAAGTAATTCTTCTTATAGACTTTTAGTTGACAAGTACCATGACCATGACACAAACCATTGACCTTAGTATACCTCCAACACCCTTGTCACCTGCGCTTCTTGGCTCCTTATGATAACATTCCTTTCTGCACCATTCAGCACTTACACAAGGGAAGCTTGGTCCCTTGTATAATATCCTTGAGTAATGTACTTCTTCTTAGTCTCATGAGAACTTCTCGGTCTTTAATATGCTTAACTCTGAGATCCCTTCTTATCACTGTGATTACCTTTTCTTAATTTTGACCTTTTTCAGACATATGTTGCTGTCCCAAAATAGAGATATCATACTTCTATCTTTGATCAACAATACTCCTTCTCTACGCTATGTCTCCTCCTTTTGTACTGTAGTCTGTGATACACATGGATAACAAAACCTTTCCTTCACTGAGGTAGGTCTCAGCCTCCTTATTTCTTCAGCACTGTATTACAGACTTTTCCCTTCACTGAATAGGTTTCGACCTCTTTGTTTCTTCATTGTGATACTTACCTCCTTCTTCGCTTTATTGCAGGTCCAATACAATGATATAGTGTGTCTCCTTCACTTCATTGTGTATACTCCTTTCTTCGCTGTCTATATCGTACCAAACTGCAGACCTTATCCCTGTAATGTATGTCCGAAAATCTTAGACAAATCTGAATTGTTCCTATCTCTGTTCTACTTAGTATACTAGGGTATAAATAGTTGTTTCAATCTGTAATAAGCCGACCTGTGTATGAATAGCTGTGACTGATCTTTGAGCCGACTTGTCCAACTGTTATGAGGCCGACTTCTCCAAGGAGTATTCTTCCAGCAAGGTGACAAGGGTGTTTACATCGTTTCTTTGACTCTTTACAAGTGTAGCATTGCTTCATATAATATGACTCTAATTTATACATTTATGACAAGATGACAAATCCCTAAAAGACATCAAGAAGAAGTCTTTGACCTATAATAAAATTCATTGCTCATGAAACCCATGAAGCAAGCTTAACAAAATTACATTTTATTATCTTAGTCTTCTTCATTACATAAATTCATAATTACATAGTCATTATGAAGACCAAACCTAGTTACACTTTTCAACACGGTCCTCCTACAACAACCTAGAAACTCGCACATGTGGCAGAAAAGAGAGATTTTTGGCTTCTTTTTTCTTGACAAATGTCTCCTTCTTCTTCGCTAGGGTTTTCTCCTTCTTCTCTAGGTCTTCCATCCTTCTTTCTTCCTCTTGTAGTTGCAAATCGAACTTCCTTGGTTCATGTGTCAAATGAGGTCGAGTAACTGCCAATATATAGTGGTTTGAGGGTCCTAACTAGGACAACTTGTCTTCTTTGAGGCCGACTTGGTGGAGGAGGCGTATTTGACTCAATTTACATGAATTTTTTTTTCTTTCTTGATATACAAAGCCCAATAAGGGTCTATTAAATGATAACAAGGACTAGGAATCAAAACACAAACCCTAGATGCCTACAATGGAGGCTTTGACCTAGAAATAAAATAATAAGAGCATGGAACTCATGCTAATAAATAATTTTCTTTTATAATAAAATTTCTTTTTCTTTCTTTTGACAAATATATTACATCATGACTCATATAATTATGAAGACCGACACTAGTTACATTTTTCAACAATCAACACTATTTATGCCATGTCATCATGCCCAATTGCTGGATCAAAAACACCCTTAGGAACATGGGAAAAATAAAACATGGGTCTTGCTCCTCTTTTGTAGACCAAATTTGACATAGTGCATCTAGAAAATTGACAATTCCTACAACTGTTATGCCACCTGGAAGATGCATACACCATTTGACTAACTTCGATCACCTGTAACTATATCAGGGCTTCACTGTTTGGAAAGATTTCAATGTGGCATGTTATCTCCTTGTCAATTTGAGCATTTTAGGTGCAAGTTGGCTTTTTGAATTATGGGACCACTTGCATTTGAAAACCTGAACTGCATCAGGAAATGTGAAATTGTTGATTTTGTGAGATTGCCATGTTGACAACAGTTTGAGGAATACTGCACTAAAGTTAAGGGCAAATATTGACTCTATGACTCATAACCATGTGGTAAGACATAGGTGCAGCTCAACACGGTCTAGACTGGGCCATACACGAGCAATCATCATTACATAAGAAACGATCCTCCAAAACTATGACTCCCCCCAAAGATCCTGTTGAATTTCCATGATCTTGGGTCTAGGATAGAATCTTAAAATCTATGACGCTACCAAACCAAGAGTCTCAACAAAGCTACTTTGCACAATAGAACAATATAAGGCAGTAAATCACACATGCACAAGTATAGACAACTTTTTACAAAATATTGTACAAATATGTACAACAACCCAATCTTCGTTATATTAAAGTGACTGAGTAATACAATAGTCTAGGGCTCCCGTACAAGGGATAATGATCCTCAATTATCCACAAGTACAAGAAAACAAGATACAATAACAATCTTGCTACAGTCTCTATGTCGTATCTCGTCCTGCCAGTCCTTCGTCCCGTTCTGCTCTCTAGTAGCCCCTTAGTCCATCGAGAGACAACACATAGAGTCTCCAAGAGTGCTGCCACCTATCACTGCTGCAAGTCGCTTATGCTACAATGAACACGGGCTAATCCAATCTGCTCTTCTAGGCTAGCCAATCCTTGAGCTCAAATCTGCCAAGCTAGTAGCTTCTTTCGTCTATCAAAGAGCTACACATTAGGTTTAATCCTTCACCCAACGCACAATTGTCAATGTCCTTCTTGTCACGCTAATCTAGTGCTACTTTGGTCACTTTCTTGTTTCCCTCCACCATCCACTAAGTGCCCAATACCTCCATTGTGAAATTTGCTCCAAGGAGAGGCTTCTAACCACCACGTTAAGCCTTCCAATTGGCTCCCACAGATTGGTACAAATTTGTCCACACATGGACCATCCAACTAGCATCCAAAAGTAGATAAATACATACCTTTGCAAGCTCAAGGGTTGGTGTTTCTTCTATGCACTTTAGGTCACTAGTTACAGCTTCCTAGCTTCTTGCTACAACCTCTTTTCTTCACTTCCAGACCTTCTAAACTGTGCGGCCTTCTCCAAAACCTGTACCTTCTCCTTCACTGTTGTTCTTTCCACCTTCTCGGCCTCCAGATGCTGCCCTACAACATCCTGTTCACTCATCAACTTGCCTGCGACCCTCTGCTATACCTCGGCCTCCTGAACAGTGCTCTCTAGGCCTGTGGCCTAGCTGTAGGAACTCCTTCTAGCTGCGACTCACTTGTGGGAGAAAGATACCACAAGGATCAAGCTTATACACCACCCAAAACTTCCCTTAAGAATTGCGGCTTCCTCTGTAATATCTGACCTGTAATCAGAAGACAAACATGCCCAGAATAACGCTTCTCTCCCACGTCTTGTCCTCAAATCTAACACTGCCTCAGAGATGTATTATCACAAGAATGGATGCACATTTGGATGCTAAAATGAATTCACATCACCTTCTATTTA
Source organism: Pinus albicaulis (assembly GCA_034641835.2). NCBI lineage: Eukaryota > Viridiplantae > Streptophyta > Pinopsida > Pinales > Pinaceae > Pinus > Pinus albicaulis. The sequence goes on from JAXQQM020072195.1 coordinate 48,952, forward strand.
TACACAAAAGAAGGGCTCAAAGAATTCATGAAGATACATGAATTTTGGCTAATTTCACTTCAAGCCTACATGACTTGAATACCCAAAAAATTCGTTGTCAACTTCAAAGATTCATATCTCATCAAGGACATCTCGGATTTCGATGATACTCAAAGCATTGGATTCTCCTCACCATCCTTTATCATCTCCATCCATACATGTCCAAAATGCTTCATGGTTTTGGCCCAAACATCGATGGGTGCAAAACCCCAGCCTTGGGTTCCAAGCCCACAAGTGACTCTTGTGGTGCTCCAACCTCCAAACCCTGAACCCTAGGGCTTGGAGTACCTCCCAAGCTACTCAAAAATCAACACTCCCTCTTAGCGAGAGAGGTACTTCCAAGACTAGGAAGTATCTCATCATCATCATTACTACTCGCAACACTTGCTCAACTCTTGGTGCTCACAACTACAGCAATCCCTGAAGTATGAAATATGCCTCTTTCGGAAGTGTCGCTATCACTGGAAGCATCCTGGTTCTTGTTTTCTTGTATCGATTTCCAATCCCTCCATGGTTCTTTCTTGGCAGATGTGGAAGCACCCTCGCTCCCCACTAACCACACACTCTTCTTGGGCTGCAAAGTCTCCCTCTGAAATCTTCAAGCTCCCGATAGAACTCGTCTCCCTTTGAGCCTCTGGAACTTGGACCTTCTTCTGTGGAACCTGTTCCTGCTCCTCTGAAGCTTGCACCTGCACCTGCTACTTCTACTTCTTCCCATGATCCGTAGGATTGCTCATCAACCTGTATAGACCATGCTCTCTAAGTCTAAGTACAATACCATCAGAGCTAGAGGCTCTAGGCCTGAGTCTTGCCTTCCCATCCTGGAATAAAACTTCAAACCCCTTCTTCTCGATCATCGAGACAGATATCACGCTATATCTGAGTCCTGGTACAACAATACATCCTGGACCTGCATCACCCATCCTATCTCCATCCTGAATGGCACAATGTTCGATTCTTAGATCTTATTCTAACTCTGGTTGCCCAACACCATATGCAACTTTGAGTCCCATTCAGCTGGAGTCTCAAAAACCTCCTGTGACCCTGTCATATGTTTCGTTGCACCACTGTCCATGTACCATCCATCCTCATCGATAATACCCTGCGAGAAATGAGAGATCATAGCAAAGTCCTCCTCCTCCAATCTCCTGGTGAGAGCATCTATCTCAGCAGATGTGGCAACACCGATGACCTGCTTCCCTTTCTTCTTCTCGTCACGTCCCTTCTTCTTCATCGGACATCTCAACGAAAAATGATCCATCTCGCCACAGTTGAAACACTTGACTTTACTCAAGTCCTTCTGCTTACCCTTTATTCGTTCTGCAAGTGCCATGTCATCATCTGAAGCCCTCTTCTTCTGATGAATATCCTCGTCTCGCAACTCCTGAATGAAGTCGTCCCACAACCTATTCTAGTCTGGTAACTTCTCTCTGGCAACGATCACTTTGATGAAGGGCTTCCATTCCTCGGTGAACCCTTTCAAGGCAATCCTCACCATATCATTCTCTGAAATAGTCACACCGACGACAACAAGCTCATCTTTGACCTGAGACAATCTTGTCAGATACGAAGTCACTCGTTCACCCTGCACCATCTTGGTGGAATTCAACTTATCCTCCAATACCAGTACACAGTTCTTGATCTTATTCTGGAACAAATTTTGAAGAGCCATCCACATCTCATGTGCAGTATTCTTCCCAGACAAATGAGGTATTAGGGGATCCCTCACACCATCAGGAATGATCAATCTTGCCCTCATATCCAAATCCTCGTACACTTCCAGCTCCTTTGGGTCAGTTGGCTTCTTGATGGATTTCTTGGCGAACTCCCAAATCCTGTTGACCTGCAAGACCAATTTGATACTTTCCTTCAATGGACTATAATTGGATAACTCCCCAACCTGTCCTCATACCGGAGAGTAGCCTGCAACTTTGACATTATAGTGAGCCCTTCACCAACAATGTGACTAACTCCCTCTTAAGATGTACTTCGCTGTGCACTTTGAGGATTCACTGTCTTCCAAAGTAGCTCAGACATGCTCTAATACCATGTTGAATTTCCATGATCTTGGGTCTAGGATAGAATCTTAAAATCTTTGACGCTACCAAACCAAGAATCTCAACAAAGCTACTTTGCACGATGGAACAATATAAAGCAGTAAATCACACATGCACAATTATAGACAACTTTTTACAAAAATGCCATCCTCAAAGCGTTGGATTCTCCTTGCCATCCTCTATCATCTCCATCCATCACATGTCCAAAAATGCCTCATGGTTTTGGCCCAAGCATCGATGGGTGCAAAATCCCAACCTTGGGTTCCAAGCCCACAAGTGACTCTTGTGGTGCTCCAACCTCCAAACCCTGAACTCTAGGGCCTGGAGTACCTCGCAAGCTACTCAAAATTCAACAAATCCTTCATGAAACTCCCGATCCTATATAGGACAAAGAGACCAAGGACTTGGCCCAAAAGAACAGACCATGGTTGACCATCACAAGGCCTAGGATACCCAAATACAAAGACTCACATGGTTTTTAAAAGTCTTCAAACTTGTGACCTTGGGCTTATATTGGTGATATTGCAATGTGAAAAAATGTGTGTACCCCTGCTAACACGAGGGGTAATAGCCACCAAGCCGATCGATTGAGCTGAGCCAATGGCTTAATTGACCTTGTCACATATCAATCTGGTCAAGATGATTGAATATGAGTCAACTCGAATTGATTTTTAAAACACTGGTTTAAAGAGAGAGGCAAGGCTACTAAGGTCATAATGGGTAGCTTGTTTAAGTTGTCCTTGGGGTCTCACAACTTGTGCTTTGGGACTTTTACACCAAGTGAGGGCATAGGATGTAACATACTCCACAAGCCATGCTTGCTACAATAGAATAAACAACATCTGACATACCTCAATGTAATGATACTTGTGTATTTATATATTTTCATGAGTATTCCCAAGGGTGTATGTGAACTGCCCTTTCTTTTCATATTACTTCCTCAACTACATACCGGGCCACATTATGTCCATTATTCCCCTTGGATACTTCCCTAGGTACCCCATATTATCCTTTCTAGGTACATTACAACTTTGACTATCATTCTTTCTAGTTCTTGACCTTGTTTTCTTCACCTTTCAACTGTTCAATTGATCACATTTGGTCACTTGCATACATCAATAATAATTTCTCTTCATTTCAAAGTTGATATATTATAATATAACATTTTCTGACTGCAAGCAAATTTTTGGCTCCACACTGTTGGTTGGTTTTATTGGTTTGCACTTTCTTGCTGTTTGTATGGTCTTCACTGATATGAAATGTTGGTCTTCACTGTTATGAAATGTTTGCACCACTGCCGATATCAAGAACAATTATTGCTTTAATAATATCTTTCGTTTCAACCTTAACAAAAGTACTTTTATGATCCCAACTAAAATAATTTCATAGATTTATTCTAAAATGTTGTTTCAATGTGTTTTATGGAAACAATTTTTTACCTGAACAATATTGCTTCTTTAGTTATCAAGTTTAAACCATGAAATGTATTATTGTGACTAGGTTTAGGGGTAACTTTAAGTATGTTATTTGTATTTTCATTTTTTTTTTTCATTCAAGCATTTCTCAGCATGGCTTCTAAATTTTCTTAGGCACACATATTTTATTGCGTGAGCTTCCATCAATTTTGAATGGATCAGCTGCAGAAAGTGCACAAGAACAAGATCATTCACTTGCATCTCTGGCTCCTAAGGTAACATTTGGTGGATAGATATGGGCAAGTTTCTATTCACATGTTTCCCTGATATTGTAGAATATTACCGGAACAAAGCCACTTGCTATGATGTTTTTGGAATGAATTTTGAATCAGTTTGACACAGATTATTGTTTCATTGCTCTGAATATTTCTTATAGAAAAATAATAAAATAGTTTAGTGTGCTTTATTATCTGTGGATTTCTGTTTTATTTTCTTAAGTAGTAAGTTTGTGCTAATGGCTCCATAGTCAGCTAGGTCTGCACACAAGTAATAGACTGACCAAGCTACATGAAATCTTCATCCATATTTAAGAAGCAAGATACAGCTGACAGCAAATTAGCCAAGATTCAGGTCTGCATTGCTTGCAATATGCCTGCGAGGATTCTAACAATGCAAAATGCAGATGTGATAAACTCTGAAATTGCTAGAGACCATGGTAAACTCTCTTACATTGCATTATTCAACACAAGTCTGTAAAGAAAAAACTAGGCAGTGATCTATATCCCTGTTAAATTATAAAGAGATAAATTAAGAAGAAAATGAATTATATTAATGTCCACTAATGACCAAAAGATAGGTTAATGGGACTTAACTGCACATCCAATAATAATACCAAATGGGTGAGTGCTTATCAATGTTATCAGAACCGGACCGGTCATCGAACCAGTAGACCCCTTGGATCGGGAACTGGTAAAAGAACCAGACCAAAAATCCGTTCAACCAATAAGACATAAAATATTCAAATTTTAAAGAAAAACATATGTATTCATGTGCATCGATATGAATTTAAACCATTTATACACATTAAAAAAAATTATCATTTATATAAGCATGTAAGGAAGCACATAACCAAAATAACATTGAGTGCAATCCATCTCTGAACCAAAAATACATCTAAAATCAGGCCCTAGATGGCCTTTAACATCCAAAAAAAATCATGCTACAACAAATACTTACATATCATCAAAATCTGTGCCTATATTGGGATCTTTGTCATCAATGTCATCCACTAAGCATTAAAATAAGATAGAAAATGCTTAGCATGTCAATTCAAGATTTTGTTTGAGTGATGGATACATTTTTAGTGGGATCATGATAGAGGAGTTTGACAACCAATGCCACTAACATCATGTGGAAGAATGTAACCAGTTTTGGTCTTCATAAAATGTATTTGAGTCATTATGTAATGCACTTGTCAAAAGAATAAAGAATCTATTATTATTATTATTACACTGACTTATTAAAGCATGGGTTTCATGCTTGGGTTATCATTATATTATTCAAAGTCCCCATTGTCGACTCCTAGGATTAATATTGAGTCAATAGAGTCATTGTATATTTAAAGAGACCCTTCTTGGGCTTTTGAATCATGTAAATATGTTTATTATTGAGTCAAATATGAATTATGTCACCTCCACACCAAGTCGGCCTAAAGGAGATCAAGTCGGCCTAAAAGGGACCAATTTGACCTCACCTAGAGCCTATAAATAGAAGGAGATCAAATTTATTTTGAGCATCTCATCTCAAGCTAGTTCAATATCTCTCTGGAAGCCAGAAAAAGTGAGAAGTGGTTCAAGGAAGCCAAAAGGAGTGCGAGTTGGGTCAAAGTCAAAGAGAAGAAGAAAATCGAAGTTTTGGCGCTACTCTCTCTCCATTTCGTGCCCTAGTTTGGGATATCGAAGTCTTTTTGTGTTGCTGTTGTTGCCTGATGCCGTAAGTTGCTGCACAATCGAAGTCGCTGGGGATAAGTTGCTGCTGCTATTGGGTCGAAGATTTAGAAAGGCTGATTTGGTGTGGAGGGAAGGTTTGGTCTATGTCTAGGGTGAAGAGTCACAATGAAAACTATTGAAGGAAGAGAATTTTGACTGGATTTTCCCTGGCATAGTGCCTACATCTTGTGTCCTGTGCTTTTGTGATTTTCATACACACATAATTTGGTAATTGCTTGATGAAAGATAATCTAATAAAGAAGTAAAAGAAGCCCACATAATTCACAAGTAATTATCAAGAAAGAGGAATCAAACCCTAATCTACTTGCATTGATTTCTCAAACCATCAAGGTACATAGAGGTCTTGATGCTCTTAATTAAATACTCGTTCCATACCCTCATACATGACAAGATCCAATGGAAATGTTGCAATCCCCCAATCCTGAAAAACTGTTAAGTCTGCTGTATTTTGAGTGGGATCTAAAATTATACTTTCTCCATATGAAATCCAATGACTTCGGAACCACTCTCAAACATTTTGAGTCATTTCATGGTAATGCTAAAAATATAAGTAAAAGAATGAAGTGACATTTTCTTCATCCTTTTAATTTAAAAATTTGAACTATATAGAAAAAGTAGGGCCACAGGAGTAACTGATCTTTAATAGAAAAGTTACGAATTTTTTCTTTGTGAAAAAAGTAGGGCCACAGGCTTGAATATTAGGCACCTACTGTGGGCCAATATCTAGCTAAGAGGAAAAAAAGGGGCCCATGTGTTGCGTTGTACGCGGGTTTACCAAACTGATCGGTTTGGTACCAAATCGGCTGGTTCGGTTAAAATGGCTAGTTCAGTACAAAACCAGCCAATTCGGTATAGAATCGGTCTGTTCAATAACAAATCAGTCAAAACAGTTCAGGAGGCCGGTCCAAACTTCTTTTTCCCTCCAACCTATCAGACCGGCTGGTTCAGACCAGTTTAGTCCGGTTTTGATAACACTGGTGCTTATAGCCTCAATAATAAGACCTTATACAAATCTTTAATTTTTCTTGTGTGATTTGATGGCTAGAAATTACTTCGACAAATTTGCTGGTGTAATCTTTGAAGGACAAGTTTGCTCCAATACTAAGATGTTAGAGTTGGGGTGAAATTATCACTGTTTCTTGCTGTAATCATTGTGTTTATTGAAGGATATTTCTTCCATGATATCCCCGTTAAGGTTGTTCACTCTTCTTTGAGTGATGCCCTAGCTATGGGTGAAGATTATGTGTGACACATTGAGGTCCTCTTGATCTTGTGGCAGAGATCATAGTTGAAGAATGATGTATTTTTGGCTGTGTTTTATGAACAAGGCGTCCTACTGTCCTTTAATTATACATTGCTGCACATTATTACTTGGCTGATTTTGTACTTGTTGTAAGGAGCTTTTTCGGGAAATCCCATCTTTTATTTTTTTACATATTGAAGTAGATCAAGTCTGTTAGTTTGGGCATGTTTATAACAGCCTAACTATGCTTGCTGTCATACTGCTTGAACCCCCTCGATTGTTGAACTTTACTCCATTTCCCAATTGGATAAGCACTAGTCTTGGCAATCCCTTCATTTTTAAAGAATATCATAAATTATCTTTTCTAGGGTTTCCACCTTTTGTCAACGAAGAGCCATCTTGAAGTGAGAGGAAGAGTTGACATAGTGACAGTGGGGAGCCTTCTTAAGTGACTCTTGGGTTGCACTTTGTTTAGGGACTCGAATGAGTATCTTTGGTTGCAGGTCGGGGAGGTAACAACCAACAAAAATCTGTTTGTGTAACAAATAATAGTTGTGAGTAAAACATTGACGCTTTAAAGAATGTGTTCATGTGAATTTATTCAAGGGAATTTGTCTGACACGCTTGGAAACCTGAGAATTCTATTAATTAACCTGCAAATTACATACTTCAACTTACATTCATATAGAGTGTAAAAGTCTAGAAGAAATTCTCTAGGAAATTATCATAGCATCAATTAATTCAATCCAATTAAAATATGAATGGTTTATGATGTTTATTAGTGGCCAAACTTGGGCAACAAGACTGTAAAAGGTAAAGAAAAAATATAAAATTGTTGGGAGTGCTAAATCATCTTTAAAATAAATACAGTAAAAGGAAATGAGAACATATAGAACTGCCAAAGAAACTCCAAGAAGAAGTGGGAGGAGGAATTGAAGGAAAAGAAAAATGAATATAAAGAGATAACACCAATCATCAAGAAGATCACAAATACAAGATGTATGACATATAGAGGGAAGCCCTAAACTAATGATGTTGTCATCCTACAACTCTTCTAACATCCAAGGTTGAGAACAAGTTGGTGTTGACATTCATGCTATCCATTGGTTGGGCAGTATGGAGTGTGCCCTATTTAGCAAACCTAGTGTTGAATGCTAGAATATAACACAAATATATATAAATATGTTAATGACATGTCACCATCTAAGTCACTTGACACAGGGACACGGGACACACAAATTCGAGTGTCTGACACGCGGCATATAGACCCCCCAAAATAGGACATGTAAGAGACATTATATATATATATATATATATATATATATATATATATATATATATATATAATGTTAAAATTTGGCAGCTCAGGGATGAATTTTTCCTACAAGAAATCATATCTTTCAATTTTGTTTGAACCACCTATAATAAAATTTCATTTTTGACAATTTTAATATGAATTTCCAAAAATAATAAGTCACATCTCAATTTGTAAGTGACTTTCCAAAAATAGAAAGTCATGTCTAAATGATCAAGGATGATCTCGACATATGGAATCCACTTTAAAATGAAATCAATCATGATTATATACGTCAAGAATTAATATATGCTTTCGAATCAAATAATCAGAATCTAGATATGTCAAAAGTTAGATGCTTTAACTGTCAAAAGGATGGTCACTTTGCTTGTGACTGTAGAGAAAGAAGAAGAGCACCTGGATTCGAAAAAAATCTGATTATAGAAAAGACTCTTTTGAACATCAAAGAAAAGGCCATTTTAAGAATTGTCGCACAGAATGTCTAGGCACCGCGACAACGGTTCAGATCGGGGGCTGTCACCTTGATCCCCAATCTCTCTATTTAAGTTGTCTTCTTATAGCAGACTAAGAGGGGTAGACCCTATGGAAATGGAATGAAGGAGAACTTGTTGGGAACCAACCAGTTCGGGAGACAGTTAAATGACCAAATACTTGTAAAAGATCTAGCAAGATTAAATGATTTGATTGAATTGGAAAGATTGATACCAGTGCCTTATGGAGTCAACTATCCTGCTAAGGATATTACAACCAAGTACTTGATGAGAAACTACTGCTATGCAATGTTAATTTATAATGCAGAATGCAAGGAAAACGATTTGAAGAAGGAGCGATATGAAGCAAGCTTCGAAGATGAGAGTTAATGTTAAAATGCTTAAAGCACTTAGATTATAAATAATTTGATCTAACCACTAAGTACTTAAGCGAGAGTGTCAAATATGAAGATGCCAAAATTTATTGATTAAAAGATATACAGATCCACAATAGAGCTCTCAAAATCAGATATCAATCACACTTATTTGAAAAGATTTCCCAAACATTAGTATTCAATAAACATCCAATAATTCAAGTAAATGAAACAAAAGTTAATTAAACATTAGGCAATTTTAATTGATAGAACACGTTCCAAAACTCAGATGCCAATGATCATCAAACCCAACTGAAACATATGAAATTTACTAGCACTTAAATCTCAGTAATTATTCATCCAGATATACCATGAAAGTGTAATGCTAATAGAACCAATTTATCAAACAATTTATGGATTAAATGATCTTCTTAAAAATGCAAATCCAAAAATTAAATTTTCTCCTATAGTCAAACCTAGGATATATTTTTCAGCAAGATTTTAGATCTGAAATATAAATTACAACAGTAATTTAAACCATAAGTTAGCAAACAAATGATACCGGCACCAATGTCCAAAATGACTAAAAATAGTAAAAATTGTTGAACTTGAAGAAAAATCAATTTTTAGGGCTTGATTAAGAGAAATTTCAGATCTGATATTTTTATTTCAGCAGTGAAATAGTGACAGATCAGCAAGATAAAACTGCGCGAAATCGCTGCCAAATACTTCCAGAAATAGCAAAAATATATTAAAACTTGAAAATTTCAATTTTAAGGCTTTAAGAGAGTTTGATTCATTAATTTTCAGAACTGATAAGTTTGTAACAGCAGTAATTTGATAACAGATCAACAAACTGAAAACACTGAAAATGATCCCCACTATGTCTAAAAATAGTAAGTTTTGCCGAAAAAACTGAAAATTCAATTTTTTTAGACCTTATTTAGGATATGCATCAGAAATGTTCAGTTTTGATTTTTCACAGTTATGCAGTAATTTCCAACAAGCTTTAAAGTTAGATCTAGGCAAAATTAAAGATTGCCCAAATGGCCAAAATTTCTGAAAATGAAGATTTTGCAATTCTAAAATTTTTTGACTATGTAAAATGTGTTTTTAGGGCCTAATTGTTTGTGATTTGCTTGCTGTAATAAAATTTGCAGAAAATAAGGGTTTAGAGATCAAACCCTTAGCCCAAGGCTTTGAAGATCCCACCATTGAAAATTCCTGAAATTTTGGGATAATGTTGCCGCTTGAAAATTAGAATTTTGGATACCCAAATCCTGTAAAAATAGCCTCAAAAGCCTATACGTCCTCAAGGGTCTAGATTTGGCTCAGATCTGAAGATTTCCTTGGTTGATTTTTCAGATCTATTCCTGCAAACAAATATTGAGCTCAAATCTTGCCCTTCAGGGTCTAGATTTGGCTCAGATCTGAAGATTTCTTTAACTGATTTTTCAGATCTATTCTTGCAAACAAATATTGAGCCCAGATTTTGCCCTCCAGGGTCTAGATTTGACTCTGATCTGAAGATTTCCTTGGCTGTTTTTTCAGATCTATTCCTGTACAAGTGAAAAAAAGAAAAACCAAATACTCAATATGTACAATAATATAAAAAATCCTAAAAACCCAAATGTTAGAATTCAAAATTATGTTCCAAAACTTCAGATCTACATATGTAAATTACAAATTTATGCACAAGAGTTGCAGATCTGTTAGATCTGAGAAGCATAAGTCTGACTTCGCTCTCAAATTTGAAGATCTAAGGCTCTTACTAGCCAGATCTAACTTTAAATTCAAAAAATTAAGATAATTTTTTTTTATTTAGGCACAAGCTCTAGAAAGACCCTGCAAAAAAAATTCCGTAAGATAACTTTATAAATTAGCAAACAATGGGTTTTTTCAGATTTTCTGAAATCTGAGTCGGCTGATCTAACTGAAGATTTCCGCAAACGCTCAAAATCTTGAATAATGATCTCTGCACACTTAGATTTGAATTTCAGATTGATAGAGATTTAAAAATAGCCATGAGACCTTTCAGAAATATAGATAACTGATATTTCTGTCAAATCAAAATGCAATTTAAGAAAACTCAGAAAACTGCACAAGATACCTGTATGCAGATCAATCCATAAAGGCCATCAATCATCAAATGCCAATAAAAGTAGTAGAGTTTAGAGACAATATCACCACATAGATCTGGAAAAAGAAAACCAAAGTTTGTAACCTCAAAGTCTTTATGCTTTATTGATCAAAAAATTACAAGAGCTTCTGAGAACAAGTGCATGATCCAAAGATTGGATGCCATTGACATACAAAGACCTCTAATTTATAAGATAAAATCTTCAACGGCTAGTTCGGTTGATTCATATCAAAATAATGTTGACTGTCGAAAAAGATTTAATCATCTTATAATCTCGACCGTCGAAATTTTAAATTTTTAAGGAAATTCGAATTTATCATTTAATTCCATTTTAATCAACTCAAAAATAATATTTTTAAGTTTATTACCTCAAAAATTTGACTTTGACTTAACCACCAAGGGTCCAAAATTTCTCGAAATTTTCAATATTCCTTTGGCCTGGGACTTTTAAAAATATATTTTTCAGGGACCCACGAATTTTGCTTTTGAAGAATTTTAAAACACCTAGGAGTTAAAATTAATTAAATTTCTGGCTTAGGATTTTTAATTTAATTTGGCCAGAAAATTTAATTAATTGACCAATAGGGGATTTAATTATTTTTCCAACCCTCTTTATATAAGATATAACATTTAGACACATAAAGGGGGAATACCCATTCGTGATAGACCCTCAAATAGCTACCCAATTCTGCGACTCAAAACATGATCTAGTAAACCAAGTAGCTTGTAATAAAATAATCTAGCGAATTAGCTAGGATTATTTCCAAACTACTTTATAAAGACTCGATAGAAAACGCTAGGACCACTTAGCATCTTGATGAAAAAATCCACCGTAGCTTTGGGGTGAAGCTAGAGGGGAAAACTTTGCCGATCACTTGTGTCGAGAAACACAAATGAATTAGTGAGACAAAAAACCTCCTAGGATAGAAATCGTCACCAAAATACTAGGCTTACTTAGGTTGTTACATAGATGGTGGTCTTACTTAGATCATTTACATCATAAACATGCAGAATAGATTTACATCATTTATAAAACTGCCGACTGATGATGAAATCTGAATGGCGTGAACACGTCGAACATGATGAATCCTATTTGAAAAAATGGGAGTGTATTGCTATGGCATTATTGACAAAGTGTGGTCAACATCTGGCTCTACTTAGGGACATGTTGCTTCACCGGAGGAATGTGAGAATCCAGAATCTGTATCCAAGCAATACACAAAATTACATAAGTAGCGTCCATCCAAATAACATCATATAACATTAAACACATGAAAAAATAGAAGCTCTTCTTTCATCTATTATTCTACTTAACATGAAAAGTAAATCTACTCTAACTACAAAATGAAACGCTGAAATAACAAGGTGTAAGGTTAGAGATACAATACAAAGGATGCCCTGTGGCATCAGATGTGTTCAATATAGTGCATACTGAGCATTTGCCTACTTTCAGGCAAGTTTGTAGGCTGCTTTTCAGATGTGCCATGTGCAATCTTACATATGGTAGGACTTTGTTTTATCCGAAAATCGATCTTCTCGCGGCCATCAGATGTATCGAAGTGCTTCCTTACTCTTTTTCTTTTTCGCTTCAGGCTTTTCTTCGTGGCAGACTGTATTTTTGATGATGTGGAACATTGTGCTTGTGAACTTTCAGACGAAGTATTCAAGATATGTGTGACATGCCTCTCTTCATTCTGCATCTGTTCTAGATCCTTTTCAATTTCTTCATTAATGTGACCAGGCACTTTCTTAGGACATTCACAACAAGACGAGACTTGCTTCAATGGATTGAGAGAGTTATGATCTATTGAAATCTCCTTGGTTTTTTGCCATCTATCATCTGGATTAGGCTGGAACTTTTGTACATGCGATTTCCTTTCTTCTAACTTCTTATGCATGGAACTCATTTCTCTGGCATACCTTACTATTAATTTCGCTTGATTGAGCTTAGTTTTCACAAATCTGTCTTGCAGGGTGATATGATTTTCCTCCATAGTTTTCATTTCTCGAGTGTGCTTTGCTTCCATTTCAATCATATGTTTCTGAATAATGGATATCTGATTCGCATGGTTAACTTCTATTACCTTTAATCTGTTTTCAATGGTATCCATTTCTTCCATATTTATAACACATGGTGCTTGTTTCTTCTCTATGGCCAATAATCTACTCTGAAGAGATTTTTGATCAACTTCCATGTCGCTTATAATTTTATCATTTTTCGCTTTCATGCCCATGAAGCAATTTTGCATATAGTTTATCTCCCTCTTATGATTTTCTTGCATAGTGGCTAACTGATTGTTGTGATCAAATTCCATGATGATCATTTCTTCATCATGTTTTTTTTCCATGGCATTCATTTGATTGGAGTGATTGAATTCCATGATTGTTATCTTTTCCTCTAAGGTCAATAACTTGCTCTGCATAGAACCAATTTCCCTAGCGTGATCAATTGCTAATTTTTCTTGATTAAGTTCCATATTCTCAATGATTTGAGCCTGGTTGGCCTCCATGTTATTGATGAAGTGGTTTTATTAGCATTATACTTTCATGGTATATCTGGATGAATAATACTGAGATTTAAGTGCTCGTAAATTTCATATGTTTCAGTTGGGTTTGATGATCATTGGCATCTGAGTTTTGGAACGTGTTTTATCAATTAAAATTGCCTAATATTTAATTAAATTTTGTTTCATTTACTTGAATTATTGGATGTTTATTGAATACTAATGTTTGGAAAATCTTTTCAAGTAAGTGTGATTGATATCTGATTTTGAGAGCTCTATTGTGGATTTGTATATCTTTTAATCGAGTTATTTTGACATCTTCATAATTGACACTCTCGCTTAAGTACTTAGTGGTTAAATAAAATTATTTATAATCTAAGTGCTTTAGGCCTTTTAACATTAACTCTCATATTCGAAGCTTGTTTCATATCGCTCCTTCTTCAAATCGTTTTCCTTGCATTCTGCATTCTAAATTAGCATTGCATAGTAGCAGTTTTTCATCAAGTACTTGGTTATTATTTCCTTAGCAGGATAGTTGACTCCATAAGACACTAGTATCAATCTTTCCAATTCAATCGAATCATTTAATCTTGCTAGATCTTTTACAAGTATTTGGTCGTTTAACTGTGTCTCCTGAACTGGTTGGTTCCCAACGAGTTCTCCTTCATTCCATTTCCATAGGGTCTACCCTCCTTAGTCTGCTATAAGGAGACAACATAAATAGAGAGATTGGGAATCAAGGTGACAACCCTCGATCTGAGCTGTTGTCGCAGTGCCTAGACATTCTGTGCGACAACAATGCCCTATTTAGCAAACCTAGTGTTGAATGCTAGAATATAACACAAATATATATAAATATTGTAATGACATGTCACCATCTAAGTCACTTGACATAGGGACACGGGACACACAAATTCGAGTGTCTGACACGTGGCATATAGACCCCCCAAAATAAGACATGTAAGAGACATTATATATATATATATATATATATATATATATATATATAATGTTAAAATTTGGCAGCTCAAGGATGAATTTCTCCTACAAGAAATCATATCTTTCAATTTTGTTTGAACCACCTATAATAAAATTTAATTTCTGACAATTCTAATATGTCTTTCCAAAAATAATAAGTCACATCTCAATTTGTAAGTGACTTTCCAAAAATAGAAAGTCATGTCTAAATGATCAAGGATGATCTCGACATATGGAATCCACTTTAAAATGAAATCAATCATGATTATACACATCAAGAATTAATATATTCTTTCGAATCAAATAATCAGAATCTAGATATGTCAAAAGTTAGATGCTTTAACTGTCAAAAGGATAATCACTTTGCTCGTGACTGTAGAGAAAGAAGAAGAACACCTAGATTCGAAAAAAATCTGATTATAGAAAATACTCTTTTGAACATCAAAGAAAAGACCATTCTAAGAAAACAAGAAATCCAAGGTATAGAAATAATGCAACGAAAACTCAATCAAAATATTTTCTTGTTTTTGCTCTTTCTAGTTCTTCTGCAGATTCATTTGACAGCTGATTAGTTGATAGTGCAAACATTTTATTGGTTACAAAGAAGCACTCTTTAATCTAGTTGAGAGGGAGACTAATTTAAATGTTATCCTTGGAGATAATTCTACTCACCAAGTTAAAGATTATCGTTCAGTTTCATTTTAGATAGATGATGACAAATCTATTTTTTTGCAAGAAGTTTTGTATGTAGCTGGTTTGAAAAAGAATCTTGTATCCATATCTGCTCTAGAATTTAAATGAATGAAAGTTGTTTTTATTAATGGAAAAGTTCTAACCTGACCTTTGAACTCAACTATGAGAGAAGCCTTCACTTTTGGATCACGATTTGAAGGTATTTACAAAGTTAATGGTAAACCCATTCATGCACTAATCCATGATATTGGTCTTCAGTGTGAGCTATGACACATAAGATTTGCTCACCTACACTACAATGTCTTACCTCATGTAAGGAAGATGGTTTCTGGAATGCCTGAGATTAGAATGGATTACGAAAGATTTTTCCTAGGATGTGCAAGTGGAAAGAAGATAAAGGGAGAAACAAAAACTAGTTAAGTACTTCATCTCATACATTCTGATTTATCTGGACCTATGCCTGTTATTTCTCTTCGTGGCTACTTGTATTTCATGATTTTTCTTGCAAGACATGGATATTCTTTTTGAAAAAGAAAGGGTAAACATTTGACATGTTCATAGATTTCAAGGCTTTGATTGAAAATCAAACTGGAAAGTTGATGAAAGCTTTCAGATCTGATAATGGGGGAGAGTTCACCTCCAATGATTTTAATGATCTTTGCAAATATGCCAGAATAAAGAAAGAAACCATTGTGTCGTACAATCCACAACAAAATGGTGTGGTTGAGAGAAAGAATAGAACCATTATGGAAGCAGTCAGAGCCATGCTACATGATCAAAAGCTACCAAAGTTTCTATGGGGAGAAGCTGTAAATACTGCTATTTATGTGCAAAACAGAACTCCTCATCAAGCCTTAGACAATAAGACTCCTGAAGAAGTCTTCACTGGTAAAAGGCCTGAGGTAAGTCATTTGAGAATCTTTGGCTGTCTTGTGTACTTCCATGTGTCGAAAGAGAAAAGGACCAAACTAGAACCTTTGGGTAAGAAAGGTACATTTGTTGGTTATTGTGATAATTAAAAAGCTTATAGAATTTATGTACCTGGTCAAAGAACTATAGAGTTTAGTAGAGACGTAACATTTGATGAAGATGCAACTCTTAGAAAAACAAGAGACCCTCCTCATGCCATTGCTGCAAGACAAGTTGTTAATGAAAAAGAGCCTACATTTGAGTCTGAACCAGAACCTGAGAATGAGCTTGCTGATAATCCAATAGGTTCCATGGATCCTCTAGATCCTCCACCACATGATCCTCCTACCAGAAAGAGACCACTATCGCTGCCAGATACCTTTCAAGATGTTGAACAACATGCTGCCTCAAGAGGAACGTTCAGAGAAAGTGATAAGCCAAGTTGGTTTCAAGGGTATGTTGTTGCCATGAGCAACATCATTCAGGCAAAACCATGCACCTTTGAAGAAGCTACAAAAATACAAGTCTGGAAAGATGCCATTATTGAAGAATACAAGTCCATCATCCAAAACGATGTCTGGGTAGTGGTCCCTAGACCTCAAGGTAAATCTGTTGTCACTTCCAAATGGTTGTTTAAGATTAAACATGGTGCTAATGGTAGTATTGAAAAATATAAGGCTATATTTGTAGCTAGAGGTTTCTCTTAGAAACGGGGAATAGATTATGATAAGATTTTTGCACCTGCAGTTCGATATACTACTATTCGATTTGTTGTTGCTTTAGCTGCTCGCTAGGGTTGGACTCTTCACGAAATGGACGTGAAAAGTTAAAACTACTTTCTTGCATGGCTTTATCAAGGAAGAGGTATTTGTGGAACAACTCTAAGGCTTTGAAGAGCATGACAGGGAAACTCATGTATGCAAACTGAACAAAGCCTTATATGGGTTGAAGCAAGCTCCAAGAGCTTGGTATGCTCGCATTGATAGCTACCTGATAAAGCTTGGTTTCACAAGAAGTAGTGCAGACCCAAACCTCTACTTCAAGACAGTCCAAGGTATACCTTTGATTTTGGTATTGTATGTTGATGATTTATTCTTGACAGGAGGAAAACCTCTTATCATCCATTGTAAGAGGGAGTTAACTTCTGAATTTGAAATGAAAGACCTTGGTTTTATTCATTACTTTCTGGGTCTAGAGGTCTAGCAAAGACCTAGTGAAATTTATCTTTCTCAAGGAAAATATGTTGTTAAGCTTCTTGAAAGATTTTCTATGGTAGAATGTAAGTCCATGCATACTCCTATGGAAATGAACTTTAAGAAATTATGTGGCAAAGCTACAGGACCTAGTCTAGCAAATCCCACAGAGTATAGACAACTCATTGGTGCTTTCATGTTTTTTGTAAACACTAGGCTTGACATATGATTTCTTGTAAAAACTTTAAGTCAACATATGGTTGATCCCTTTCATGCCCACTGGATTGCTGCAAAATATGTACTCAGATACTTGCATGGAACTATCAATATAGGATTGAAATATACTATTGAAAATGTAAGACTTCATGGATATACTGATGCTGATTGGGCATGTAACTCTGCTGATAGAAAGAGCACTTTTGGGTGTTGCTTTAGTTTGGGACCCACCATGATCTCTTGGATGAGTAGAAAGCAGAAGTTTGTTGCATTGAGTACAACTGAAACTAAGTACATTGCTGCTAGCATGGCTAGCTGTGAGGTAGTTTGGTTGAGAAAGCTTTTTGGGGAACTATTTGAGCAAGTTCTAGACACGACAGTTATATATTGTGACAAGAAGAGTGGGATTCTTCTTGCGGAAAATCTTGTGTTTCATGATAAGTCCAATCATATTGAGATCAAGTATCACTATATTTGTGATATGGTACAGAGAGGAGCAGTGAGGTTCCATCACATCTCCGCTGATGATTAGATAGCTGACATTCTTACCAAGCCTTTACCGAAAGGAAAGTTGGTTTTTAGAGAGCAACTTGGACTTATGGACATGACCCTTTCGGGTGTTGGCAAATGTAACTAGGTTCGGTCTTCATTTAATGTACTTGAGTCATCTTGTAATGTACTTGACAAAAGAATAAAGAAAAAAATTATTATTATTATTATTGTGACTTATTAAAGCATGGGTTTCATGCTTGGGTCACCATGTTTTAGGTCGGAGTCCCCATTGAGGAATTCTAGGATTTATTCTGAGTTAATAGTCATTGTACATTTAAAGAGACCCTTCTTGGGATTTTGAATCATGTAAAATGGTTTAATATTGAGTAAAATATGAATTATGTGACCTCCACACCAAGTCGGCCTAAAGGGGATCATGTCGGCCTAAGAGACACCTATTCAACCTCACTTGGAGCCTATAAAAGGAAGGAAATCAAATTCATTTGGAGCACACTCTCTCACAGCAAGTTCGATATCTGTTGTAGCTGGGAAAAGTTCGAAATCTGTTGTAGGGAAGCCGAAAGAAGTGTGAGTTTGAGGAAGTCTAAGGAGAAGAAGAAAAACAAAATTTTGGTGCCTCTCTCTCTCTCTCTGTTTCGTGCCCCGGATTGGGAGATCAAAGTCCTCCAAGTTTTGTTGCTGCCGGAAGCCGTCTGCTGCTGCCTAGTCGAAGTTGCTGGAAAGGGGTCAAACATTTAGGAGGCTGACTTGGTGTGGAGGGAAGGTCTGGTATATGTCTAGGGTGAAGAGTCTCAAAGAATACTATTGAAAGGAAGCATTATCTTGACTAGGTTTTCTCCTCGAGGGGGTTTTTCCCTGGCATCGTGCCTACATCTGGTGTCTATTGTTTTATGTGTTGCTGCTATGCCTTTATGATTTTGTAACATGGTTTCAGAGCTTTGGTGAAGATGGAAGAAAAAGGCAGTCTTCAACACTTGATCAAGTAACCATTCAAAGGATCATCTCTGGGAAGGAATCTACTACACACTAGGAAGATGTCTAACACAATCAAGGGAGAAACGAAAATTGAAGGAGCCTCAAAATACATGTCCTGGAAGAAGATAATTGACCTCATCCTTGAAAAGAATAAGGTACTGGACTTGGTCAAAGGAAAAGTAAAGAAGCCAACAGAGGATTCCAGTGATGGTGACAAAGTAAAATACAGGGAACTAGAATTAGTAGCCATGACTCTAATGGTAGAAGGAATAAAGGACAACCTTGTCCCATTCATAGCCAACATCGACCATGCTCAGGAAATATATGAAGCCTTGTCGAAGTTATTGACTATTAAGACCATTGGTCAAGTAGCTACTTTGAAGAATGAGCGAAGAAATACAAACATGACTGAAGAAGACACAATGGCCTCCTTCTTTGTGAAGATAGAAAGAATTAGGGATGAACTTTTGGCCATTGATGAAATTGTTCTGGATAAAGAACTCGTGCTCTATGCCCTATTAGGATTGCCACCTACTTGGGGTCTATTTGTTGCAGGACTTAACAGTTGGAAGGAAAGTCCCACCTTTGAAGAACTATGGACTGCCTACAGTTAGGAAGAATTAAGGATCTCAATAGCTGCCAATTCTGAGGTAGTATCAAATGCCTACACTGCGCAGCATAAAAAAAGGAAATCGAAGGGACCAAGAAAGAAAGTTGACATGTCTAAGGTAGAATGCTATCAATGCCATAAAAAGGGTCACTATAGGAGTGACTGTCCCGATAATCCGAGAAACAAGTAGAGAGAAAGAGATCAAGCCAACATTGCTGAAGAAGGAGACCCAAAGAAAGTCAAACCCGAAGAATTTGACATTAGGGACTTACACTACTAAGTCCTTTGCTTGTAGCCTTAGATATCTTATTTTATATTTTTTATGTTTTATAAGTTTATAGGTATCCCTCAAGCTTTGGAGGGAGCCCTCAACAACTCCCAAAGATAAGTATCTCATTTCCTTTCAGTTTTTGGTTTTATGTACTTATTTAAGTTTTGATTATACTAATCACCTTTCTCCCTCTATTGATCTTGATTAGGAAAACATCTGCTATATTCTCAAGGAGTATGAAGGAGGACCTCTCAAGACAAGGTTTGTCAAGAAACAAAGGTATGCTTTAAAACATTGGTTTTTTTATGATAAATGTTCTGTAATGTTCCTTTTTCTGGTATTCCTTATGACATGGTTAGGATGGACTTTCAGAGTTGGGGGCAAACAGGTCACAAGTGCATGTTGGCTTCATTGGCAGGCCCTGGGGGCTTTTGGAGGGGTTTTGAGGAGTTCTTATGAGGTCCGATGACATTCGCTTGGTATATTCCACCATCCGCACAATTTTTCTTTCGTTCCGTTGCATTCCAACAACTTTCAGAAAATTGAATTATTAATGAGCCTAACTCAATTAATTATGCAACATGCCTAAGGTGGCATTTCGGGAGGAAGTTTTGGCTAAACACCTTAGTGTAATAGCTCATTGGAACCGAAACGAGAAGATATACAGGATGATATGGCTAGGAGTGATTTTCAGTGATCTGAGGAGGCATGGTGGCCAATTGACCATGTTCCCACATTAAAAAGAATATTTTATTTAGGGGAAATGTGCTCAATGATTAAAATAATAATAAAATAGGAGCTTCTAGAGGAGCCCATTAGATCTATACAAATAGGAGGAAGGATTATTAGAGATCATCTTGGATTTGGTATTGCTTCTTGTATGTGAAATTGAGAACCTGGTTCTCTACTCCATTGGTAGCCCCAGGACGGAAACTGTCGGGTGATTTAGAGAGATTGGGCGAGCACCCATCTCCCCTTGGTGAATTCATCCAGAATTCATACGAGAGCTTATCAACAACAGTTTGGTTCAGTTTTGGTGGAGGGTCGTGCATCATTGCAGCAGATCCTTGAGGCCAGTTCTATCTCAGCTACTTCAACTATTTGTCATTTCAACATTGTTATCCCATTTCAGGAATGTGGGAGTAGCAACAACTATAGAGGAGTAGACTTCATGCATTTTCCAGTCAGAACATCCAGAGACTGCGTAACCCCTTCTCTGCACTACGTAGTCATTTGGAGGAGGCTCATTTGTGGAAGCTGCATTGGTGGGATTTTGGAGCTGGGGTGTTGGGTGATTGATAGGAGAGCCATTTGAGGAGGTTGGCTAGGATTTTGGAGAGCAGTGATTGATAGTAGCAGCTGTAGTGTCAGAAAACGAAATTGGAAGAGGGTCAAGCTACAAAGGGTCAGATTTTGAAGTTTGGAATTAGAGGATACCCTTTTTGGGTTTTTTAGGGTTTTGTGCAAGGATCACCTTCCCAAATTCCTAGAATTTTCTGAGCAGTTTTCAGTGGGTAAATCAGAGGCCGAAGTCAGGCAACAATGTAGTTTTGGAGCAATAACATAGTGTTATGGAGGGGCTTGCTATTGGAGTTGTTGGATTTGCTTGTACTCATCACCTAATGCTTGTAGCTTGACTTGTGCAAGCCCAGGTGCATTATCATATAATAAAATTTGGCTAGTTTGTGGAGTTGGTGCACATTTTCCAGTTCATGTGTTAATTTCTGAAAATTTCTCTGTTGCATGTCTTTGTTATCATTGTTAATTTTCCACTAGGAATATTACATATTCATTCATTTGACAATCTATTACTAACATTGTTGTGTCCAGCTATAGTGAATCGTATTGATTCTTATTTTGGGTGATTTGTCACTTGATAAACCTATCGACCCCACTCATATTCTTAATTGATTTTGCAAGATGCTAATGTGAATGTTTGAAATCGTAAACTGCTTAGGGTTATCATGAAATGCTGTTTGAAGTTTTTATTGATGATGTCATGTTTAAGATTTTGGTATGATCAAGAAAACCTAACTTGTTAGGGTTGAATGATAAGGTCTAAAATCCCAAACCTTTGAAATGTCGATAATCTTGGGTTTGCTATGTTCCTATATTGAAATCCTAACTCATTAGGGTTTCATGGAATGTGTAAGCAAGACCCTTATAATGACTTAGAAATGATTTCATTGGAATGTGTGTGTTTGTATGATCAAACCCTGCTCTAATCAAATTTGTTATTGATATGTTATGAAATGAAATACCTTTGCTTGATGATGAAGCCATAGGGATGTGAAGATATGTCCTTTTTGGTTGAAATCCTAGCTTGGTCTACGTTTGTGTATGTCTAATGTATCATTGTTGTCGGACATATGATATGCCTTTGCATGATTAAGAATTCCTAGATACATGTGTTGACCTACTTATTAATGTTCATAAGTCTTAGGATTTAGTATAAATCCTTGTCTGAGATTCTAGGATGATATTTGGAAATCTAGGGTTTTGCAGCTAAGCCCGAGTCTCCTCCCATCGGTGGAAGTCCGTAAAGAGTAAGGAGTCTTAGCTGAGGTGACAGTGGGCTAAGTCTCCATCTTTGCCCTTGATCTAGGCCCCTTGCTAGTTTGAGTGGTAACAAGGCCCGCATGCTATGTTTTCGTATCTTGGGTCTTGGATCTTGGGGTTTCCAAACGGTGCTGCCGTCTTGAGCTTTGCTTTCGTAGTGCAATGGCCGATGGGCTTTTAGCTCGACAAGTCCATGGAACCGTGACCCAGGCTGGAACTTTGCTGTACTATGCCACTTTGAACCCAATTTTCACCTCATTCCTTGGGAGTTGGGAAAAGTGCCATGTACTGTTGGAAAGGTCTTTGATCAGGCTAGACAATTGTACACTTTTGATTCTTATTTTGTAATAACCCTCTAAGGATTATTCCAAGTTTTTACACTTAATTCCAGATATTGCTAAAGAGGGACTTAGTGCTAAATCGACCGACAAGGTATATCACTGTTACAACTATCATTCTTCCCATGAATACAATCTAAGACATCCTTTTTATGAATGAATCTAAGCATATATAAACATAAGTCAACAGTAATACAATTTTATGCAGATCAGCAATGAAATTTCAATTTTTCATAAGGAACTAATCTATACATGGGAAATACCTGGAATATAGCAGATGATTTAATGGTGGCTCTCCTTCTGTGATGCTGTGGTCTCCTTCTGTGATGCTGTGGACAGATTGAATAGTTCACTGAAACAATATAATCCTCCTAGCCGATCTAGGAACAATCCTAGATCCAGAAGATCACTCTTCTGCCCCCGTGCCCAGATTCCCAAGAACGGTGAAACTCCCTTCCAAAACTCTTCGTATCCTTCAATCCTTTCTTTGGACATAATGCAGAATTTTCCTCCAAAAACCGTCCCCTTCCCACTTCACATCCTTTCCCTTATATCATTTTTCTCCACCGCCCCCAACTCCCGTAGATATTATCTCATTTATGAGGGTGGGCATGCATTTAAGGAGATATTATATTCATTTAAGGAGATATTTAATTTAGAGATAAGGTTTTGGAGTTAAGTGCATGAAATATCCATATCGAATCCTTATCTAGTTACGTAGATGTGATGGCTTTAAGTAGAGCTTAATTTGAATTTAATTTGTATTATGTTGTTTTTAACTTAATTAATTTGCCTCAATAAAATTATATTATTACTTTATTGGTTCACCCCCATATAATTTTTAACTAAATTATAATCTGATTTTCATAAATAACACTCTCCCATGCATATGTAGATAGAGCGGTATACGTGCTAGGTATCCTGTTGATATTTCGTTATATCATGGCGAGATAAAATATACAGTAATATTCAATTCGTTATTCTTACTTAGGCAGTCTTAATACTAGTGCGGGGTATGCGATATAGGCA
Organism: Pinus albicaulis; assembly: GCA_034641835.2. Lineage (NCBI taxonomy): Eukaryota > Viridiplantae > Streptophyta > Pinopsida > Pinales > Pinaceae > Pinus > Pinus albicaulis. The sequence continues at coordinate 72,802 of JAXQQM020072195.1, forward strand.
TGTGTAGCTATCATATGCGTATGTCGTATACTCGCTAATGTTATTTTACTTATCAATTAGGAATGGGTCGTTACATACTTCCTCCCTTCAGAAAAACTTTGTCCCGAAGTTAGGGCTTCATATACTCATATCGATAATTATGTTTTTAGAGATTAGGGCACATGTGAGAAGGTTTGTATTTTAAGATTGAATTTCGTTTGAATATGCATGTTTTTTCTTTGTAATTTATTTGTTACTTCACATCTCAACCGCCTCTGCAGACTATTCTAAAATCATCCTATCCTTCCTAATCTCTTCCACTCCCATCCTATCCGTCCTCTACAGGAATAGGACATGGCATCAGTTTTACTGATCCATTCATAGACCTTAAGGATATCAGTGTCGATTACATTGACCTGATCTGCTTGTAGGCATCCGAAAGTCATCATCACACGTCTAGGGGAGCGTGACTCGCACAGTCCTCCCATGACTTCAGGTATTGGAGGATAAACGGTGGGCAACACCTCCACCCCTCCCAGTAGAACTAGGGTCAACACCTTGTCATGGAATCACATGGAGTCTCAACTGTTCTGGGGATTCTGTCATCACGTCAATTGTTTCGGTAATCTGTGTTCTGCGAAGTAATCTGCGAAGTAATCATTGGTACACAATCTGCAATGTAAACACTCGTATACACATTACAGTAAATGCATCTATATTGTTTATAACACATTGTTACCCATATAACAATCTCTACACATTCCAAATATATTGCTATCTATGATATTGATCCTAGAGCTTATATATCATACTTGGTTTTAAAACATTTGTCCATATATGTATCAATATGTCCAATACAATTTTTCGTTCAGATACTGCTTCCGTTTAGTTCATACATGTTCTATCTATGATGCATTTGTTTTAACTATTTTCAATCTGTATACCAATATGTATTTTCATATTTAAAATGTAGTTACTCCTCTATTTCCTTTCCTTCAATCATATTTGAAATGTAATGAAATAAATTGATAGATAGTTTCATCTATAATGTTTAATCTATGATTTCATATTCTTGCAATGTTAACTTAAATGACATATTGCATATTGGTGTCCATGCACCAGTAAATTTTAAACAAACATCATATATCCTGTATCAGTAGAGTGAAGTAGTATTCTATCTTTATGGGTATCCATGTACTAGCAAAGTAAAAACTCTTCTTTACGTAGTATTTCAAAATTTCAAGTATCAAAATAGAGCAGTCATATACATAAAAATTTTCAGTTCTCAAAATTTAGCATAAGCTGGGGTAATTCTGGCAGAAAGTCTCAGCATCCTCCCAAGTCGCTGATCCAGGACTATACTTGTCCCACTGGACTTTCACTTGGTCTATCCGGCGGTTCCCGCGCTGTTGAACCCTACGTTCTAGAATACGTAATGGTTCAACCGTTAGGGTTCCCTCGTCCGATACCTGCAGTTCCTTCCATTGAAGGTCATGAGATTTATTAGCAATATAGTGTCGTAAGGAAGATACATGAAATACATTATGAATTTTGTGCAGGTGGGGTGGCAGTGCAAGACAATAAGCGACAGGTCCAACTTTTTTCAGGACTTCAAACGGTCCAATAAACCGGGGGGATAATTTTGTCCCCCTCCCAAACCGAATGGTGCTCCTATTTGGTCTGATGTGGATGAAAACCTGATCTCCTACAACATAGCTCCTATCTATCCTGTGAGTGTCCGCATAACTTTTTTGTTTATCCTGAGCCTCTTTTAATCGATGTCTAATCAGTTTTACCTGATCCTCCATCTCTTGGATCAAGTCTGGTTCGACGATTATTCGATCTTCTAACCTGTCCCAACTCAATGGCGTTCTGCGGGGTCTTCCGTATAATGCTTCAAATGGCGGCATCCCGATTGAACTGTGATAGCTATTGTTGTAAGCAAATTATACCAAGGGTAAGTACTTTTCCCAGCGTGACTGTTGGTCCATAACATACATCCTTAGCATATCCTCGAGTACTTGATTTACCCTTTTTGTCTGTCCATCGGTCTCAAGATGATATGCTGTACTCAAATTTAACTGAGTTCCTAAGGCCGACTGCATACAATTCCAGAACCTTGATGTGAACCGAGGATCTCTGTCGGATATGATTTTCTTAGGTACTCCATGAAATCTGATAATTTCATTTATGAATACCTGTGCTACGTCAGCCACTTCATAAGTATCTCTTACTGGGATGAAATGGGCGCTTTTTGTTAATCTATCCACCACAACCAGAATGGCATTATGCTTTTGTTGCGTAAGAGGCAGCCCAATGATAAAATCCATAGAAATTATCTCCCATTTGGTCATAGGGATGTCATGAGGTTGTAAGAGACCTGCTGGGTGACGATGATCAGCTTTTACCTGCTGACATTCAAGACACCTAGTGACAAATTGGACAATGTCGTTTTTCATACCTGACCAGAAGAAGAGTCTCTTAGTGTCAACATACATCTTCTTTACCCCAGGATGTGCACAATATACTGCCCGATGTGCTTTCTTCAAGATGGTGTTTCGGAGATCCCCACTATCTGGTATATACATCCTTCCGTGGAATCGTAGAATTCCGTCCTCTTCCAGATTATACCCTTCGAACTAGGTTCCTTCGAATGGTTGCTTTCGAGCCCCGACCTTACCTTTAAGTACCAACTATCTCCTACAAGATGTTCAAGCACTTGATTTCTTAAGTTCACCTTGATAGGTATGAGGGAGAATATTCGAGGTCTTCTACTTAATGCATCTGCTACAACATTCTTCTTCCTTTTGATATATCAAATCGCAAAATCGTATTCGCTTAGGAGTTCACTCCATCGTCTTTGTCTTGCATTCAAGTCTCTCTGGGTGAATAAATACTGCAAACTTTGGTGGTCACTTTTATGCAAAAAGTCTCTCCCCACCAAGTAATGTCTCCACATCTTTAAAGCTAAGACCACCGCGGCTAACTCCAAATCATGCGTAGCATAAGGTTCTTCATGGGTTTTTAATTTTCTCAAAGCGTATGCTATTACGCCTCCTTCCTGCATTAAAACTGCACCTAACCCTTACTTAGATGCGTCGGTACACACAGTAAAATCTTTATCCATATCCAGTACTCGCAAAATCGGTGCACTAGTCAATAATCGTTTAAGTTCAGAAAAAGCTTTATCACACTCCTCGGTCCATTCATACTTAACGCCTTTGCGCTGGAGGTTTGTGATCGACTTTGCAATTCTGGAAAATCCCTCCACAAACCTTCGGTAGTAACCTGCTAAACCCATAAAACTACGCACTTCATGTGCATTCTTAGGTATCGGCCACTCCCTGATTGTATTTACCTTTTCAGGATCTACAGAGATTCCTTCGCCGGATATGATATGACCTAAGTAATGGATTTCCTTCTGAAAGAAAGCACACTTGGATAATTTTCCATATAACTTGTGCTCTCTGAAACAAGATAACACTATCCGAAGATGCTCTTCATGCTTCTTCTCATTCTTAGAGTAAATGAGAATATCGTCTAGGAAAACTTGTACAAATTTGTCAAGATATTTGTGGAGAACGCTATTCATAAGGTTCATGAAGACTGCAGGTGAATTGGTCAACTCAAATGGAACCACAATGAATTCATAATGACCGAAACGAGTTCGGAATGCAGTCTTAGAAACATCGCTCTCGCTAATCCTGAGTTGATGATAACTCGATTGCAGATCGATCTTTGAAAATACTGTAGCTCCCTTCATTTGATCGAAAAGGTTGTCAATGCGAGACATTGGATACCTATTCTTTACCGTGGCTCGGTTCAAATCTCGATAGTCCACACACAGTCGCAATGAACCATCTTTCTTCTTGACAAAGATTACAGGAGCACCCCATAGTGAAACACTGGGTCGAATTTGCCCTACATCTATCAGTTCTTTCAGCTGTATTTGTAATTCTTGAAGTTCCGGGGCAGTCATTCGGTAAGGAGTTTGAGATATAGGTTCTGTACCAGGTTTCAATTCAATGGTGAGGTCTAGCTCTCTCCGAGGAGGCAGTCCAGGTAATTCCTTTGGAAAAACATCCGGAAATTCTGATAGAATCGGATACTGATCTAAGGAAGGCCCTTTTTCTTTGCTTACCATTTGAACGACATACACTTGACAACCCTTCCTTAAGCACCGCTTTATTTGCATGGCTGAGATGAAACACAAGGATACTGTTCTCTTAATACCTTGAATTTGGATTGTCTCTCCCACATCATTCAAGCAAAGTATTGTTTTCCCGGAGCAGTCTACCCATGCTCGATGAGACTCTAACCAATCCATTCCTATCACCAGGTCGTAAGTTCCTAGGGCCATGACATATACTGTTAGTTTGGTCAAACAGACTCCTAGATCAACTTTGCAATCCTCCACACTTAATTCTACCGATTGAAGGTCTCCTGAAGCCATTTCTACCTGTCTAAAATTGTCCTGCTTGCAGGCTGCCAACCCACATTTATTCAATGCATAAGATGAAATAAAACTATCAGTAGCTCCAGTGTCAAATAAGATTTTGAGTTTTATTCCGTTGATAGTACCTGAATATTCCACTACCGTGGATTGATGTGTTGCTTGGTTGTTGTTGACGACAGCATGGATTCTATGATTGCTTTGGGCATCTGATGATGGTTCTTTTCCTGTTGACCGAGAGTTCTCCGGACAATCACGTCGAAGATGAGGTCCTCCACACCCCCAACAGTCCACTCGGGTTGGTCCTTTTGCGTTTGATTGAGAAATCCCCGACCAAGAACTCTGTCCCCTGGTGCTGCTTCCTCTCCCATTCCTTCCTCGATTACTAGTCCCTCGAGACCTCCACGCATTGATGTTTGAGGACTTGGAAGCTATTGTGTTTATGGCCCTGGGAGCTCCTGCCCCTGCTCCCCTTGGGGTAAACTTGTTACCATAAGGAGGTGGTCTCGAGTTATTTCCTCGGAAGAAATTTCGGGGAGTTCTTCCTGTAAATGCCTGCGGTACTGGTTCAGCTGGCCTGAAATCCCTTTTTATCCCCAGATGCTCTTCTGCATAACGAGCACATTCAACCGCCTCTGCCACCGTCGGTGGCTTCCACATTCTTACCATGGCTCTGATCCGAGGATTTAATCCAAATACGAAACGCTCGGCCTGGCGTTCATCCGTGTCTAGATAAGGAACATATTTCACAAGTTCCATGAACTTTATCTCTTATTCTTCCACGGTTTTACCACCTTGGGTTAGAGTATGGAAGGCTCCGACTTGCTGCTCTTGAAAGAAAGGCGGTAAGTATTTCGCACGGAATCGGTCCACAAACAACTCCCAAGGAACGGTATCTGACGTCAGATGCAGCTGTTTTTCCATATTTCCCCACCAAATCAGAGCATTCCCTCTGAGTTGGAATACAACGATCTTTGTTTTAGAAGTTGAAGAATATTCTCTTAATGCGAAGCATCTGATCATCCCTTCCAACCATGCTTCGGCATGTTCTCCAGCTCTTCCTCCAGAGAATTCCGGGAGTTTAATATTTTGCAGTTCCTGTGAAATATCTTTTCTGTGAGGTTTGTCATCAAAATCCTTCAGCTTTTCTGAATGTCTTTCCTTTGAATGATGTCGTTCCTCCTTGTTCCTGGTCGACTGCGACCCTTTTAAGGTTTCCAAAATGGCTTCTAATGAGCTCATCACAGTGGTGAGATCGGGCGGAGCAATAGGTGCTGACGGCGATCTTGATGGTGGTGATGGCGATGGTGAAGGTGGAGGTGGTGGCGATGCATTTCGCTGGCGCTGCCGCCTTTGGTACGTGTTAAACATGGTAATTTTTCCTGAAATACATAATAAATTCATGAGGAGTGGGTAAATTTTCAGACTGACAAAATATAATTTTCGTAAGATTTGAGTTGACATACGGGTATAGTTCTTTTGCTATTTTACCTGCAGGCAGGTCTTACTGGTACCGAGGTCAAGGAGGGTGGCAACACGACCTCCTTGTCCTATGCAGGGTATTTTATGCGTACTAACTCTAGAGTGAAATGCAGGGGTTTTCATAGATCAAAGTGTTAGTTTATAAAACTTTGTCTAAAATGTTTTAGTCCTAGATGCAGTTATAGAAGGGATTTTTTAAATTTTATTTTATTTTATTTTGTGGATTGTTTATAACATACTATGTAGAAACAATTTTAATAAAAATAAAATATAATATAATATATACATATACATATTATATAATATAGTATATTATTAATTATAATTAAATTTTATATTAATTAAACTCCACATTAAACCAAATCCGCATATAACCAAAGTTTGCAAAGTTCGCGTATAAACTATGGTTCGATGTTTATATAAACTATGGTTCATTGAATCAAATCCACTTTTTTAAAAATAATGCAAAAGCCCACGTATAAACCAAGTGCGATGGGTTTATCAAAGTTTTGGTCCGATCATTCTTAGGTTTTTTTTTTTTTTTTAAATTTTTATTTTTATTTGGTGGACTGTTTATAACATACTATGTAGAAACAATTTTAATAAAAATAAAATAAAATATAATATATACATATACATATTATATAATATAGTATATTATTAATTATAATTAAATTTATATTAATTAAACTCCACATTAAACCAAATCCACATATAACCAAAGTTTGCAAAGTTCGCATATAAACTATGGTTCATTGAATCAAATCCGCTTTTTTAAAAATAATGCAAAAGTCCACGTATAAACCAAGTGCGATGGGTTTATCAAAGTTTTGGTCCGATCATTCTAAGGTTTTTTTTTTTTTTTTTAAAACTATCAAATCTCCACCTGTCTTTGCAGTGAAGTACTTAGTTATGTGATTTATACTATTTTCTAAATTAAACATAGTTTTAATTTATTACCTACGCATATATGAATACGATCATCGCATATAAATGTCACCATTCGACTTTGTTTAATGATACGTCATATCATAAATTTTGTCATCCTAACTTAGATGTAAATGAAACATACGTTTCAACTTTAATATGCCATACCTCATTATAAATTATTTATTTTTATTTACAGTTGGCCAAATATCAGATTTAGTTCTGAGCTTCGAATTTAATAGACTATTTATTTCTTTAATGGTGGAATATTAATTATTATTTATTTCTTTAAACCCAAAGGTCTAAATCTAATTTTCAATGGTGGAGCGTATTACTAATGGTGGAATATTAATTCGTTTGCAAACCTTAAGTCATATCAGTTGGCATATATATTAAATGGCGTATGGAATTTTATATGTTATGGCTATATAAACCATGGACTATAGTTTATTGTAAAGTTTGAAATCCCAATAGATGGCGTAATGTTCCGTTTCAAAATTAAGAATGCTCTATAACTTATAACTTAGACTAACCCAACGTTACGAGGTTTTGAATAGATATATATTTTATTGGCTAAACTTCCTTTTGGAGGGTCGGCGGTTCAGAACTCTGCCCGACTCCTCCTTCCCTACGGTGGCGGTTACACTGTATATAAAACAAATTTAAAATGCGCATTTTATATATATATTTTTACGGTTAATTTCACCATACATTATAATTTCACCCATGTACCATTCCAAAGTGGTATATCGGCATATTCCGTAAGCCCAAAGTCCGCAACATCATACGCCATGGCGTTTTTAAACTATAAATTAAATTACGGTGGAGCTCATATAGTAAACGGCGGCAAAGTTTATCATTGGGGCGTGTTTAAATTTAGATGTTATATCTATATTTGGGTGGCAGGTGACATATTGGGGCATAGACTTTTAGACAACGCAGCAACAGAGGCTCCATACCTTATTCTACATTCGATAGCGTGGCTTCTCCATGAATACACACCAATTTAGAGTTTTTTTGATAGCAATTCGAATGTGACCCAGGTGGCACTTCACGACTACGTTATTTCCCTTAAATTTTCTCACGTCGGCACCTATAATATTCGGTCTTTTGAAGAGGAATAAGAACCAGAAACGTGTCATTTATGAACAAGACTTTCAGCTCCGGAAAGCGGCTATTTAACCCTCGGGAAATATCTTTGCCAAGACCGTAATACTCCTCAAATTTCATTGTACAAGCCATGGAACCTCCTCCTCTTTCAATGCCTGAGAATTCGTGTTCCCAGAGCTCTCTGTACTTTTGACTTGGAAGTATTATATCGGCTGTGAAGCAATTATGCGTTCAAATTATTGTTTTGGCCTTTTTAATTATCAAAGATTTGGAAGTCTTCAGTCTCGGCGCTAACCATATTAAATAAAGGTAACGAATCATTGAATTTAGAGTCACAGATGAGGGCGGTATCAGAAGATCTCACTGCTAACTTATACGGAAATCCTCATATCCAGAATGACAGTAGTGTTGCATCTTCGAACATAATTTCCTCTGGACGATAACAGGTTCTGGCTTATTGTAATGCTTCACCAAAAGAGTACAAATGCATTTTTGATTCTGGTGCAACAACAGCCCTGAAATTGGTTGGAGAGACCTTTCCTTGGTGTACAAACAACATTTACTCATTCACAATGGAAAATCATAAGTGTACTTGGGATTCGAGAATATGCTCTCAACCAAGGGGCAACTACAATTGCTATAGATATTGAAAGTATGGAACATGATTCTAGACCTCATTTACCTGAAATTGGTTCCACAGGAGGTCAAAATTTGAAATTTTGCAGCAAACAGACAGAGGCTCCTCCCTTGGTCGTGGTTTGGGCTTTGGTGATGTGTTGCGGATGGTCTGGGATTGCTTACTTAAAGGGCCGAGTTCTACCTTACTTCAAAGAGTTCTTTCTGTGAAATTTCCTGAGAGATGTAGAGCTAATATTGTGGCTTTACATCAGAGGACTATACTGCTGGTGCTAGTCATTTACATGACTGATATTTTAAAGTCTGTAATTAAGACAAGTTCCAGGTTCCCCTTCATCATTTCTGACCTTTGTAACCTTTATTAAAATAGTAATAAAGTGGCTAGAACTATGTTATTGTAAATCTGGTTTGTTTGTAGTAGGGATTTTACTATGGTAATAAATATAAACTAGAATGTTCCTGAGTTGAATGCAGTAGCATGTTGTTGTTCTGAATGATGTTGTGGTAATAATAATTTTTATTTTTATTTTTTTTATTTTTTTTATTATACCTCATTTGTTAAATTCATTGTACCTATGATTAGTGATTCATGAACTTATTTGACAGACTGACAAGCTAAAAAGGTCCGAGAGTTTGAAACAAGCTTTGATTTGTATTAACGTTTGTCCTCTTTAAATTTGGAACAACCAGAGGCTGGTTTACACAAGCAGCTTTAAATTTGGAACAACCAGAGGCTGGTTTACACAAGCAACAGCTTATAAATGAATTTTTAATGGGCCTATAAGGTCGTAAGAGGGTTTGAAACACCCTCTGATACCAAATGTAATAACCCTCTAAGGATTATTCCAAGTTTTTACACTTAATTCCAGATACTGCTAAAGAGGGACTTAGTGCTAAATCGACCGACAAGGTATATCACTGTTACAACTATCATTCTTCCCATGAATACAATCTAAGACATCCTTTTTATGAATGAATCTAAGCATATATAAACATAAGTCAACAGTAATACAATTTTATGCAGATCAGCAATGAAATTTCAATTTTTCATAAGGAACTAATCTATACATGGGAAATACCTGGAATATAGCAGATGATTTAATGGTGGCTCTCCTTCTGTGATGCTGTGGTCTCCTTCTGTGATGCTGTGGACAGATTGAATAGTTCACTGAAATAATATAATCCTCCTAGCCGATCTAGGAACAATCCTAGATCCAGAAGATCACTCTTCTGCCCCCGTGCCCAGATTCCCAAGAACGGTGAAACTCCCTTCCAAAACTCTTCGTATCCTTCAATCCTTTCTTTGGACAGAATGCAGAATTTTCCTCCAAAAACCGTCCCCTTCCCACTTCACATCCTTTCCCTTATATCATTTTTCTCCACCGCCCCCAACTCCCGTAGATATTATCTCATTTATGAGGGTGGGCATGCATTTAAGGAGATATTATATTCATTTAAGGAGATATTTAATTTAGAGATAAGGTTTTGGAGTTAAGTGCATGAAATATCCATATCGAATCCTTATCTAGTTACGTAGATGTGATGGCTTTAAGTAGAGCTTAATTTGAATTTAATTTGTATTATGTTGTTTTTAACTTAATTAATTTGCCTCAATAAAATTATATTATTACTTTATTGGTTCACCCCCATATAATTTTTAACTAAATTATAATCTGATTTTCATAAATAACACTCTCCCATGCATATGCAAATAGAGCGGTATACGTGCTAGGTATCCTGTTGATATTTCGTTATATCATGGCGAGATAAAATATATAGTAATATTCAATTCATTATTCTTACTTAGGCAGTCTTAATACTAGTGCGGGGTATGCGATATAGGCATGTGTAGCTATCATATGCGTATGTCGTATACTCGCTAATGTTATTTTACTTATCAATTAGGAATGGGTCGTTACATATTTGGCCTAAAGAATCGAAGAGGAAAGGCCTTCAAAGATGGATTACTCAGGTGTGAAACTTCATCCATGACATCAGGCTAGACAACTTAGACTCAGCAAGCCATGACAACATACATTCAGAACAGTAGCAATAATGTCAAGGACAATGATAATGACATCAATGACAACATACCTAAGTTGCCAGAAACACCTAGGTTGGCCCTCGGAAACTCGCATCCCCGTTTTTGAAACGGAAACCCGTACGAAACTCCTCGGAAACGGCAGTGATACGTATCCGACCCGTTTCAGAAATTTCGGAAACGGTTTTTTTGGAAATGTCCCATTTCCTGGCCGTTTCTAAAAATCGGAAACGTATTTCATAAAAATCAGAAACGTATTTCATAAAAATGAAACGTATTTCATAAAATCAGAAACGTATTTGCTTTTTTTGAACGTATCAGGTCACTTAGATGGACAATTGAGGTGTAGTGTGAATATTGAAAGCACAAATCCAATATTGGTATTACCACCTTCAAAAACTGTATTTTTCCATAGTATGTTTTTGCACATGGGGGAATTTGATCATGCCTCATTTGCCCCACTACAAAAACAAATGGATGGTTCCAGTCATCTTAACCAACAGGTTCTTTCACCTAAAATAGATTGTTTTTAGATCACAAGTATGCATGAAAAATGAGCCTTGAAGTTCTCAGATAACGAGTATGGATGAAATGCCTTGAAAACGTCTGCAAGAGGAAATAACAATGAGACACTATAAAGCGGAGGAGCAAGTGTTTGAACTTTAGGCCCTCAAAATCTCTTTACTATTTAGTTCAGGGCAATTTCAAATAAACGGACAGTTTTGGGGGAACAGTATATATTTTTGAGAATGTTTCAACTGATTACTGGGTTTAAATGTTGCCAAAGAAATCCGGCGTTTCGCAGATAAATCTAACTGCATGTATTCATATTTATGTGAGTACACGTTAGTAGAATCCAAGCTGCCTGAAAAGGAACAATTATGCGGAAATGCAGAGCAAATGTTTGCCCTCTCAAAAGCTCATTACAATTTAGTGCGGGTCAATTACAGTTAAGTGGGCATTTTTGGGGGAACATAATACATTTTTAAGAAAGCTTTAACTAGTCACTGGGCTTAAATGTTGCCATATAAATCCTGAGTTTTGAGAATAAATCAAACTGCATATATTCATATTCATATTCAAGCGAGTACACAACCAGTAGAGCAACCTGCAATGCAGCAATTTGCCAATTAGATCTGAAGCATTCTTCCTAAGCAAGTTGTTTTACCCCTTTATACTTTTGGTTTTATAATGTATTCTTTTACTGTAATAAAGCAAGGATTGAATGCTGCCTTCTTCACAAGCCTTCCTTGATTATGGAATCGGGATAGATCAACATATTGAATCGAGATATAAGACATCAATAGAAAACACATATTGAAAAAAACTCTGCTCAAGATATAAAGGGCATTGATACAAATTGCATATACATACAAGCATCCTATCAGTAGAAGGTGCTTGGTATGCTTTTTCCAGTTGTGGACACAAGAACTGTCAAACACCCATTAAATTGTAATATACTCGCCTATTTTTCCAGCCAATAAAATATCATACCAAAGTAATCCACCTGAATGCTGCTTTATTTCTATAACCTCACAAATTGCAAGTTCAAGCTATCATCATGACAGTTCAAGTTTACCCCTTTAAACAAAAACTTGATGATAGCTTGAACTTGAATCATGATTCATGAATCATGATTTATGAATTTTCAATTTATAAATTATAACTTTATGCTGATTCCTGAATTGATGATGATAGATAGATGAATAACTTTATGGCATATGCTGATTCCTGAATTGATGAAGATAGATAGATGAATAACTTTATGGCATATGCTGATTCCTGACTTGATGATGATGATAGATGATAGAATCTAAATGATATCATGATGATCATTGATGATAGATGATTAATCATTATGCATTTTTACTATTTAGATATAATCTAGATTCTCAAACTTCAAAGATGAATCATGAATGGCAATGTAAATTATATATATATATATATATATATATATATATATTATATATATATATATATATTTTAATATATATATGACGTGGCATTTCCTGCCGTATCGTATCCAGATTTTTTGAAAATTTGCCGTATCCGTTTCAAACCCCATATCCGTATCCATTCCCGTATCCGTTTCAGTGCAACTTAGCAACATACACAATGCAAATCTGCCAACACACTCAACAACATCATCTAGTCTTTCTTGTATATATGGGATGTATGGCTATATTGTTATCTATTTGTTTTTGCAAATTTGTGTGAAGAAAACATGCTTTATCTGGTAAATTTTTGGAGTGTTGTGATTTGCTGGTTGATAATAGTACCTCAGAATCCTTGTTAAAGATGCAATCTTCTTGCACAATGTCTGAGCTTCTTTAGTATGTATTAGAGATGGAGTCTAGCTTGTGTAGGATTCTGTTCCTTATCTTTTTATATGCATATATATTCTAGAAGTTTGAGCAGACTCACAGAAATTGTACAGTATCATGCAATAGTTGGGTACCTTGGTGTTCTATTCACGTGGTTTACATTATATTTTTTTTGCATCCTAATGGAGGGGATTATTTCATTCAGGTGAGTGTTGAAGAGTCTTGACTTGACTTCTTAATTTTCTAATCTATTAATGTATGCATCGAGGGTGAGTTAACCCTTTTTGGTTGGGAGAAGATCTTAGAGGGTCATTGAAGTTGATCCAACTGAATTGACATGTCAGGTAGAATAGGTTGTTAGG
>JAXQQM020058968.1:0-40856 GCA_034641835.2 Pinus albicaulis
AAGACAAATATGGAAGGGATACAAAGACCTAAATTAAACCTATTTCTGCCAGGGTAACGCCTATATAGAACAGAACAAGAGCGTTATAACGTAGGAAATCAGTACATTGGCCGCGTTAGTAGTTAGGGCAACGCTCTGTTTACACTGGAGGGGAGTGTTACCCGTCTTTTAAGTTTGAATTGGGAAAAGAGCGCGGAGAATGATTTGAATCTCCGACTTTTTCTCACAAAGGAGTCAGTTCACAAAGGAAACTGCAGAAGCACCGGTTCATTATTGGTCATTGCCATAGAAGACTGAACTCCAAAAGAGGCAAAAGCATAGAGATCAAAGAAACATCTAAGCTTTTTCCATTCCAAACTAGTGGAAAGAGAAGGGCAACAATGGCCTTCTCCCTCTCCTATAAGAAGGAGCTGAAGGCTCTTAATTGATGGTCGAAGGATTGCTCAAGGTTCTTGTATACTTGTGGAATAGAGAATAGTGTGACATTGTGAAGGCCAAGAGTCAAAGAGGCTCCTAGAGAGCTTTTTGACTTGGACTTCTTCACTTGAAAGAGAAGAGAGATTGGGAGACTGAGGAGGGCTTGGTACAACCGATGGTTGTAATCCTCCTTCTTTCAAAATCAATAGAAATGTGTTCGTTTTGTCCATTCAATGCTTAATATTGTCATTATTGTTTGAACATTTACATAGTATGATATGAATGGCTCAGATGTGTATAATCTAGATGTTTATTGTGTATTGATTTAATTGATAGGATACTTGTTATATTAGAAATTACGCGGGTGCTTTGACTGATTGCAGGACTCAGATTTGGAGCCGGTGAAGAAGGACTCTTGCTTTGCTGCGCAGCGCTCTCCAAGGGATTCCAAGACTGTCAAAGAGGTAATTCTCTATTGTATTCCTTCAAGTTATTTCAAGCTAATATGAACATGCTCATGCCATCTTTGTGAACATCATAGCTAATCTTACTGTCTGCCTCGGGCACCGGAAAGCCCTGAGAGGGATATTCGAAAACCAACAACCCAAGCAGTTTACCCTATAGCAGAATTGGCGACTCTGCTGGGGAATTTCCCCATAGTTTCTGGACTATTTATTCCTTCCTTTCTTCTCTTCTGCTCTATTCAAATATCCTTCCGACCATTTTTTGATGCCTAGTAGACATACCAAACGCTTGCAGAGTTCAATCTTGTTCCTGTCTGGCCAACTAAAGAGCTTTTCCCTGGTTAACGCGACCTATGCGGGCTATCCAATGCATTATAACGCGGTCTATGCTTAAATATAGTGCGTTATAACGTTGTATTTTCTCACAGACAGAGTGTTACTCAACCAGAAACCTTGTTGTTCACTGCTGTGACTGTGTTTTAGCTGTAGAGTTTTTTGGCCATCAGTACCTTTCACCGACTGAATCCCTGTGCTTGTCTGCTAAACTAGAATTTTTATTTGTTTCTCTTATTTAGTTAGTGTGCAAAACATTTACTTTTTAAAAGAGAAAATATTTTTATTTTTTATTTTTCTACATCTAGCTGAGTTTATTCTGAAATTTTTAGTTCACAGATTGTTAAAAGAGGTAGATAGAAGTCTGAATCTTCAAAAGTCGAGCTGTGTTATTTACATGTTGGTGCATGGATGATTGAAAAAGAAACCTCTCCCTGTAGAAACACTCTTCATTGAATTTAATATTTAGAGCATGTTTTTCATGGTTTCTTGAGTCAGAGTCTCACTATACTTCATACGTCCATTCCCCCTCCGCAAGACTAATAACAAAGTACACTAAAAATAAAGCGATACTAAAATCAATCTAATTACTCTTTTTTGAACTCACACAAACAGTAGTTCAGGCTAGGATCTTGGGTTAGGAAAGTGAGAAAACTACCCAAGATCTCAAAACTTGAAAACTAGAGTCATTAACGAGTGAAATCTTGCTGCACTCACATTATTGGGACCGTTCCTTTACCGGAGCTCAGCGCGAGACAACACTTGGGTGCACTAGAAGGTAGCCCGCCTTCGACTGCATCCTGTGGGTGTGTTATATATTGGGGTTCCCTTTGGGGATGTCGAAACTAGATCGGGGATCTAGGTATTCTGCCCATATAGCACATTGTCCTTGACCGTGGACCCCCCTGATGATGTCTGTGATTTGAGGTATCCTTAGTGGCCATACTTTTAGGGACTTACACAAGGTGACTGGGATGGGCTATCCTGGTACCTGAAACAGACGGACCCACTCTGTCTTCGGTCTTTAGGAGGGTACTCATCTTCACGAGAGTGCTTACACCTATCGTCTGAGGTTCGGGTGAAGCTCTAGAGTGACCGTAACTGTACTTTCGACCAACCCTCTCTGTATACTATTGCGATACTGGATTTCATCACCAGTGAACGGTAGTACTCAGACAGGGCACCCTATTCTGGCTGCTTGCTGATTGATTTTAGAAAGTCCTTTTTCTTTTTGTTAGGTGTGTGGTTACTGTCATTTGAGACTTTATAATAGATCACAATTTAATAAAATTTGTTAAAATTAAACCGGTCACCGTGGCGTCCCCTGACCCACGCCGTCTGTCTCGACGACAGCAAGGTCTACCTCCTCTCAACCTTGAGGAAGAACTGAACCTTGGTGAACCCGAGCCTTCTATAGAAGAGCAGTCTCCTCTGACTAATCTTGATTATCACATAGACCCTTATCAGCCAGAACTACCGGAGGACCCTTTCACTGAAGGCATTGTACCTAATTACAATCCTCCGCTCACTGATCCGTTAGGGCCTGTGATAATCCAGATTACACCACGCCGAGATATGTCTGCGGCAACACCAACATCTATTTCTCCACCGGCATCCACAGGGTCGATACCAATGGCAACCATTCCTGGTTCGCCACCATCCTCCCCGCCGGTGGTCAGTTCTATGCCATTACTAGGTAACCCCAGTAGTCAACATATACCTACCCCCAATCCTATGGTCAACACAACTGTCAGTAGTTTACCGAACCCTTCGGCATCTACTCCTACCGTGACCACGTTGGGGACCACGGTAGCTCCTCCCACGAGCATGACTACTTCGGTGCCCTTTAGCAACCCTTTCGGTTGGAACCCTCTGTTGAGTTCAAACCCCCTGGCCACTATGCCAGGGGGCAGTGTTATCAGTACACAGGTAGCAGGGAATATTTCTCTTCCTATGCAATCCTTAGGACAAATGGGACAACCCATTGTAAATACTATTCCCTTAAGTGGTTCAAACATAGGCGTAGGATCTATACCATTGCCAAATTATGCAAATACTAGTATGCCTCCGGGAAACTCTATTGCATCCATTTGGACTAACCAACCCCAACCTTCGTCTGGAGTGGGAGGGCACTTTTACGCTGGGGGCAACCAACCATTTTCCCCTCAATACACTATGCCCTATGGACAGCAACCGTATGTTCCTACTCCTCCACCTATGGGAGGTTTTTATCAAAGTCCCACTTACCCTTCTGGTAACACGTGGATGGGGGGACCCTATGGTCTAAGTAGTCAGCCCATACTGCCTTGGTTAGACTCGGGGGAAAATCCACAATTTCCATTCTTGGCAGCTTTGGACATACCCGACATCCATAAGCTGACGAATGACCCCATCAACCACAACCCGCTTTGGCCTCCAATACCGCATAAGATTCCTTCTGATATCCCGAAGTTCGACGGGAAACATGGGGATGACCCGGCCGCACACATCACTACCTTCCATTTATGGTCCATATCCAATTCCATGGTAGATGATAGTGTCCGACTTCGACTGTTTCCCCGCACCCTTACAGGCAATGCCGCCAAGTGGTACATTGAATTGCCACACGCTGCCATCAATACGTTTGGCGCTTTAGCGACGGAGTTCTTAAAGAACTTCCAACTGCCAATTAGAGTGGAAACCGAAACAGAATTGTTAACATCGCTGCGCCAAGACACCGCCACCCACATCTCCGACCATATTCATGAATGGAGACGTAGGAGGAGGCTCGTCAAAGCGCCAATACCGGACCATCTCTTGGCCAATTGGTTTTGCAAGTCTCTTTTACCCCATATCTCTAAAGACATTGGCCTTTCTGGTGCGGTGACAGAAGATCAATGTATTCGTCGTGCCCAACACCTGGATTTAATCTATTCACAATCCGGCACGCTTTACGATCTGCTCCCCCATGCCCCTGGTAACCCAAACCCTCCGGCTACTCAGAAAACCGGAGCTCATGCCGATGGTCTCGTTGGCACGATCTATGGTGTAGCCACCAATCAGTCTCGGGGGCAAACCTCCCAGCCATCCTCGGCTGCCACCGCCCCCCATCAAACGACTCCTCTTCCTCCCGCTGAGATAAATTCGGTGCAAATCTCACAAAAACCTAGCGGGAAAAATAAGAAGAACAAGAAGAAAACATCTTCTTCGGAAGAGAAGTCGGATAATCAGAACAACTCTAATCAGAAAAATGCTGCCAGAAATGACAGAGGAAAGGATAAACCCATGAAATTTCCTTGCAAAATCTGTGCGGAGGATCACTTGACATACAAATGTCCTCGGCTGCAGGAATGCACCGATTTTATTGCTAACAAGGATTCTGGGCGAACACCTGTCGTTCTTCACAATCCTTTCCCCAATCAACCGCAGCAACATCAACACATGGTTGAAAATCCGCCACAACCCCATCAACGGGGCAATGGTGGTTCGTATCCTTCCGGTGAAGGACCATCTGCCATTTATGGCATTGAGAGTGTTGACCTTCAAACTCACGCCAAGCTTTATGGAAATCCTACCATAGATGCTCAGGAACCTGGAACTAGTTCCAATCCGCCGCCACCCAACGATTTACATATCGAAAGGCCTACTGTTGAACCTGTAATTCGTCCCCCCAAAGGGACACTTCGACGCACGACTCATAATACCTCTGCACGTGTAGCCCAAAACTACAATATTGTAGAAGATTTGGCGCAGGCACCGTCAGCCATGTATACTCTTGAAGTATTACAAACCTGTCCAACACAAAGGAAAGCCTTGCTTTCGGCCATTGGTGGAATAGATCCCCAAGATTCCATGCTAGCAATCTTTGATATGGAAAAGGCTAAACCTCGCCTCTCACATCAACTCGCATTCTAGGTGCAGGTTGTGTCGAAAGGGAGACCCATCCATCGCACTATCATATACAAAGGTGCTTCGACCTGCGTTATGTCACAAGTTTGCTGGATCCATTTAGGTTCTCCTACTCTAACCCCGCCATCGAATTCCCTCAAAGCTTTCGATGGCCACACTTTCCTACCAAAAGGATACCTTGCTAGCTTTCCCATCACTTTGAGTGGGAAAATGGTAAACGTGGACGTTGAAGTCATAGAGCGTCATCTCGACTATAATCTATTGCTCGGTCGCAGTTGGTCTTATGCTATGACCGCCATCGTGTCTTCGGTCTTCCGACTCATCCTATTTCCATTGGATGGAAAAATAGTGACGGTCGATCAGCTATCCTTCTGCACCCCTGATTATGCCACTTTACCAAGTAGCTTTGTACCCCTAATAGGAGGTGTCCCTGACTCTTACGTCAGTATCGGTACCGGTCTTCTGAAGGCATCTTCCCTACTGGGTTGTTTTCCTCTACCGCCGCCACAGATCCCAAACACGGTTGCAATGATATCCACCTTTTCGAATGGCTCTATCGACCCATGGATCATCCCGGCACCTTCAGATATTGATTCTTATGGAGATCAGATGCCACTTTCACCGGTTGAGTTGGCTTATCAAGCCATCCAAAGCACATTTGAACCCTCCACTGATATGGTTTCGACCACAGGTACAAACCTCTCTCCCATAACAGTTCTCTCTAAGGATCTCCTCAATGAAGTCTGGCCTACAGACGAAGCTATTCGAGAGATCATGTCATTAGAAGAACAACCTTGGGGAGAGTTTCACCATCGCACTTCGACGATTGATTCGGAGGCGATAAAAACTGAAATCCCGTCTTTTGACCAACCTGAGATAGTTCCCTCCTCTTATACGATTGTTCACACTATCGATTCAGAAGGGAACATGGGTAATATTTCCAAGACACTGCTCATTGATATCTCGGTCAAAACGGGTATCGTGGAAAATATTCAGATTGGAGCTGACTGCAATCCTGAGGAAATTGCGTCCTTCACATCTCTTTTTAAAGAATTCCGCGATGTCTTTGCTTGGTCTTATGACGAAATGCCCGGCATAGATCCTTCTATTATCGAGCATGAAATCAAGACTTATGACAATGCTAAACCTATCCGGCAACGGCTCAGACCTGTCCACCCGCGCAAAGCAGCCACCATTAAGGTCGAAGTAGAAAAACTTTTAAACGCTGGCTTCATTTACCCCGTTCCCTTAACTGAATGGGTTTCCAATCCGGTTCCCGTTGATAAAAAACAAGGCACTATTCGAGTTTGCGTCGATTATCGCGATCTGAACGCCGCTTGTCCAAAAGACAACTATCCTACGTCGTTCATTGATCAAATTCTTGACGATTGTGCCGGATGCGAATCTTTTTCCTTCATGGATGGATTCTCGGGATACAACCAGATTGCCATAAAAAAAGACGACCAACATAAAAATGCTTTCATCTGTCCTTGGGGCATTTTTGCGTATAAAAAACTCCCATTCGGCCTGAAGAATGCTGGAGCAAATTTTCAGCGGGCTATGGACTATGCTTTTCATGACATTCGACATATTGTACAGGCTTACTTGGATGACCTTCCGGCTCATTCCAAGAAGCGACAGAACCACCTGACTCATTTAAGAGAAATTTTTGCTAGGTGCAGGTTCTACAATATACGCTTGAATCCTCATAAATGCGTATTTATGGTCGAGTCCGGACGATTGTTAGGTTTCATTGTTTCCAAGCACGGGATTAGGGTTGATCCCGATAAGGTCAAAGCAATTGTTGAATTGCCGGCACCACAATCCATCCTTCAACTCCAAAGCTTGCAAGGGAAGGCAAAATTTTTGCGTCGTTTCATCGTTAACTATGCTGAGATGACGAAAGGATTCATGCGATTATTGAAGAAAGGAACACTATACTTGTGGGATGACCAAGCTCAACGGTCATTTGATGCTTTAAAACATGCACTTGTTTCAGCCCCACTCCTTAGTGCCCCTGATTACTCACGCGACTTTCTCCTCTATCTGGCAGCATCACCATCCTCACTTGGAATGGTTTTGGTTCAAGTACACGATGATGACAGCGAACATGTGATTTACTATTTATAAAAAGGTCTAATCGGACCTGAGTTACGTTATTCACATGTGGAAAAACTATCTCTGGCGGTAGTTTTCACCGTCACCCGACTCCGACATTATATATTTCTGCGACAGACTACGGTGATTGCTTTGGAGAATCCCATGCGACATATCTTGTCTAGACAAATTATTGGTGGGAAATATTCCAAATGGATCGTCATCCTCCAACAATTTGATTTGGTTTTCACGGCTGCCAAAGCAAAGAAATCCCTCGTCTTCGCCGAATTATTATCGGACCTTCCCAGAATCGACCCGGCAGAGGTAGCTCATGATCCATTCCCTGATGAATCTGTCTACTTGGTCGACTCTTCGGACCCATGGTATGGAGACATCTTAGTCTACCTACAAACTCAACGCTTCCGCCCAGCTCTCACGTCTGATGACCGTCGTCGTATCCGCCACCAAGCAAAGCACTACCTCGTGCTAAACGATACACTATATCGTCGTGGTGTTGATACTATTCTCCGACGTTGTCTCACTATCGATGAAGCAGAACGCGTTTTGAATGACTGCCACGCGGGGGCATGTGGTGGCCATCTTTCGGGCATAGCTACTGCCCAAAAAATCTTGCGCGCCGGTTACTGGTGGCCCACTCTGTTTAAAGATTGCATTGCAGCAGTCTAGAAGTGCCATCCATGTCAAATTTTCACAAAGAAAATGCGCGCACATCCTACCCCCCTTCACCCGGTTATCTCCGTCGGTCCTTTCGCTAAATGGGGAATTGACTTCGTCACCTGCAATCCCGCTTCGGAAAACGGACACAACTACATCATGGTTGCGGTCGATTATTTTACGAAATGGGCTGAAGCCCTTCCCACTTTTAAGGCCGATGGCGAAACCGCCGCTCTCTTCCTGTTTAATCAGGTTATCTGTCGGTTTGGCGTACCCCTATCGATTGTCACAGATCATGGATCTCACTTTCAAAATCATATGATGACCGAATTAACATCCATGCTAGGTTTTCGACAAGATCAATCTTCGTCTTATTATCCTCAAGCTAATGGTCAAGTAGAAGCCGTAAATGGCGTCCTCAAAACCATGATTCGTCGATTGGTCGGAAACCATAAAACCACATGGCATCGGAAGTTGTATTCCACGTTATGGGCATACCGAACGTCAGTTAAAACTGCCACAGGCTTCACACCTTTCCAACTTGCTTTCGGCCTGGAGGCAGTACTTCCAATCGAGTGCGAAATCCCATCACTCAAACTTGCCGTTGAACTCCTGCCTGGCACCACCGCCACTGAAGAGCGCTTGCTCTCACTCGATCATTTGGACGAAACTCGTCGAGATGCTACACTAGCACTCGAAGCTCACCAGCGCCGAGTTAAAGCTCAATACGACAAATCTGTCAAGCCTCGTTCTTTCCAAGAAGGCGATCTTGTTCTACTTTATGATCAAAAACACGACCTCTTGGGGGCAGGAACACTCCAACCATTGTGGCTCAGTACTTACATCGTTACTAAAGCCCTCTCAAAAGGAGCTTACGAACTACAGGACTGTAATGGAATTCCACTCGAGGAGCCCCGCAACGGGCTCTATTTGAAGAAGTATTTTGCCTAGTTTCGCACTAGGCATATGCTTTGTAATTTTATGTATATAAGTTTTGCCTATTTTATTTTGATGCTTCTGGATTATTTTTTGGTTTAAGGTGTTTTTCTCATGTAATCTTTTTCTTTCGCACAGATGTCATCACATTCGTTATCATTCGTCGGATATGCGGACGGTGCTAGTCGTCACACTAGACGCATTGCTTCAGCTGCTTGGGTTCTCTATACTCCTGAGTCGGACCTTCTTGGTTCCGGGGGAATCTTCCTGGGTAACGCCACCAATAATGTTGCCGAATACATGTCAATGATCCAACTCCTCGCAGAAGCGGCATCTCGTGACATCTCCGATTTAGTGGTCAGGTTAGATTCCCAACTCATCATTATGCAGTTAAACAATCATTACCGTGTCCGCCACCCTGTGTTGCTACGTTATTTTTTACGAGTGCGACTTTTAGAGCGTCAATTTCAAACAATCACATTTGAACACGTTCCTAGAGAATTTAATGCATTAGCCGATTCTTTGGCAAATTATGTGTTAGATTGGCATTTATCGCATTTATTGTAAAAAATTTACTCATGAGTACATATATTTTTTATCACATCAAAAAATACATAAAAATTTAAAAACACAAATCACCAAAAATATATATACATATATATATGTCATGTCCAGTACATAGTAAACATCGAAAAGAAAAATCTTCCAAAACTTGGGGTGTTTTACAAAAATTTGGCTACACTAAGCCACGCTCTGATACTAATACATCTACTCCACCAGCTAAGCCTGATGCTCATAATAGCATACAACTACTCTAGCTATCCTCCTCAGAGGAACTAGGTATCTCTCCGGCACACCTACAGTATGCCGCTGCTGACGAACTGGAACATCCCGCATAGGAAGCGGTGGTAAACCCATACTCAGACCCTCCAGGTTCCTAGAGAGTTCATGTAAAATTTGGGTATCATCGTCGTCGCCGGCTTCTGCATCCTCTACTGGTGCACCAGCCCTGGGTAGCTACAATCCTCGCCGTGCATAGCGAGGGGCCCCAACTAGACGGACAGGTGCCACATCTGTGTCAAGAAAGCAAAAGATTCATGTCAAAACTTAATTTTCACCCCTTTTCAACAATTTTTTTTTTTTTTTTACATAAACATTCAAAAGCTAAAAACACAAAAACTTCTTTGAAAAAACACTGATCATTTTTCTTACCATCGGGCCCCCACTGGGTGCCAGGGGGCAAGACTAACTCCTGATCGCCTGTGAAGTTCATCCCTGCATAGGGATAATCCTCAATCATGATTATCTGGGAGTCTAGCCAATCAAAAAACCCGTCATCAAAACAGTGACGGACGGGACCCTCTCCAGTCCGTGGAAGCAAAGTGGCCCACCGAGCCTGCCTCGGCTCGCGTGGACCCAATGGCGTTGTAGGGATCCTGGGCCTCATCAGTGGTATCCGCTCCAGTATGAAAGAAACAATCAGTGTACCGTACCCAAACTCTCTTTGAGTACGGGTCTTGCATGCAGTAAGCTCTGCTCGGACCCGACGGACCACACCGTCACACCAGTCAAAAACCT
Organism: Pinus albicaulis; assembly: GCA_034641835.2. Taxonomy (NCBI): domain Eukaryota; kingdom Viridiplantae; phylum Streptophyta; class Pinopsida; order Pinales; family Pinaceae; genus Pinus; species Pinus albicaulis. The sequence goes on from JAXQQM020058968.1 coordinate 10,389, forward strand.
GAGACTGCATGCAATCCAAGGCTAGGAGCATCTGAGCCTTGGTGGCCACATGCTGACTCTTGGCACCAGCCAAGCGAACAATCATCCATAGTATAGACCGCAGTGGTCTCAAAGTCACCTGTGCAATAGGTATCCGGTTACTCACAGCCTGGGTGCCACGTATGCAGTGCACATGGATCAGATCAGTAGTGGAACGAGGGTCAGCTCTGGACCCCGTCAAATTGGGCCTCACCCCACGACATGATAAACCGGTCAAAAAGTACACATCATCCTTTTTGATGGCGAGCTCATTGCCCCCAATCCGAAAGACATGATGTCGTTCGTCCCACTGCTGGATCAGCCACCTCAGGAGGTCCTCTTGACCCCTCATCAGTTCTAAATGGGCATACTTGAGCAATCCGCACCTCCGGAGAGCCATTAAGCTTGCCGCATCCGTCACCATCTCTCGTTCTTCCCGCTCATGTTCTCTCTCTCGCCAGATACTCATGATTAACAGCTGAACACCTGCAAATGCAACATTTTCAACCGATTAAAACTTGCCTGGACCACTTCAAAATGGAAAAATTGAATTGTTAGAAAACACGGTGCGCCTAACGCTGACTCTAGTACAAAATAGAGCGTTCTAACGTGGAACCCCTTCACGGGTTGTGCGTTTAACACGGCTATTGTACTCCTGACCCGCGTTAGGCGCAAATATTTTTCTAGGGCCTCAAAATTTCCTAATTTTGAACCAGAAAAAACTAACAAAACAACAATTAAATGATAGCAGGAGGTTCTAGCTCTTACCTGGATCTCGCGGAATAGAAAACTGTTGCCCGGATTGACCGTAATCGTCAGCTGAAATTTTCACCCCTTTTCCACTCTAGAGCTTCTTCACAGCACTCAAAACAGTGAAAATGAAAGTCTTCTGACCTTATTATAGCAAATTCTGGGGCATGACTCTCTTATGTCAGTCGGCAAAGTCGCGATTTCTTGTTGTACACATGTCGCAACTCTCGAGATTTGGTACTGATGTTCTAATTAGGGATCAAGATTTATGAGAAAACATACTCATGTTTTATCGAGCATTCTTTTTACGGTATTTTTCTTGCTCGTTAATCTGAAAAACCTCGAGTTCTCTTCTTCGGACTCGTTAAACTTATACGAAGTTGGCATCGAGCGTTCTTTTTTTTGGTCTTTTCTTGCTCGTTAATCCGAAAAACCTAGAGTTTTCTTCTTCAGACTCGTTAAAACTATGGAGAAGTATTGAGCATTCTTTTTAGGAATCTTTTTCTCGCTCATAAAACTGAAAAAATCCCGATTCGCCTTTGTCAGGCTCGTTAAACTATCAAGACAGAGAACAAGGAGCCATTCTTTTCCTCTTTTTTCAAAGCTCTTTAAACTGAAAAAATAATCGAGTTTTCTTCGCGTGACTCATTAAAATTTCACGAAGGTATCGAGTTTTCTCCGTGTGACTCGTTAAAATTTCACAAAAAGAATATTGAGTTTACTTCGTCTCCTCGTACTCATACTGGAATAGAGTGAAGCGTCCATTGAACATAGATTAAGTACTTTTCCAGTTCGATGGACTGCCTTACGGAAAATGAGGCGCATTTCGGGCTTCTTTTATTATCCCTTTCTTGTGCTAGGTTATCAAGACCTATTAAGTACCCCAATGGAGTTGTCTTTTATGACATTTTTCAGACTCTCTAAACATGAAAAATTCATCGAGTTTTCTCATCTAGACTCGTTAAATCTAATCAGATGGGGCACAGATTTGTCTTTCCTGACATTTTTCAGACTCTTTAAACATGAAAAATTCACCAAGTTTACTCATATGGACTCGTTAAACTTAATCAGACGGGGAAAAATTTGGACAAAATGGATACTACCTCTATTACATTTCCAAAAAAGGTCGATTTGGCAGCAAAATTCTTGAACATGGCACTTCCCAGAAAATTCTTTCGCAGTTAGCCGAACCCTACCATCGATGAGTATTAGCCTTCAAATCCCAGTTTCCATGCACCGGTAAAATCCTAACACACTCTTTGGTGTTCAAACATGCTTCAGCTGCCTAGTACCCTACTAGAGTGCCTTCTATTGTTCAAGCAGATCTCGCTATCTACTGCTCCTGTTATCAACCAAACCGTTCATTATGCCAGAAATTATTTGTCGTCTGACGTTCCCATTTACTCTTCCTTATCTCAAATCATGCACAAAATCAGTTGGTTTCCGTTTCGTGTTGACTGATGTAGGACGCCTTAGTGCCTACCTTTCAATAGATCACTTCCTATCGACTTCAACACCTTATCTAGGAAGTTGATCCAGAAACCCATCAGTACCCAGATACTTGCAGACATCAGTGGCAGGTGGTCTTGTGTTTGATCAAGGGTCTTCATCATTGGCTCTTGGTCGAATGATTCTACGAGTGTTCGACTTCAACTCCTTTTATTCACACTCGCTAGATTTTACTGGGCATCTTAGGGACCATCATCATTATCGGTGGCCACCTTCGCGTCTGTTAACAGTTTTCATTATTGACTGGTAATCAGACGATTTCTCACATGTTCGATGACAACTCCTTCATTCACATGTTGAGAAATATGCAGTTTAAGTGAATCGGCGGTCAAGACCTTGGGGCAAAGGCTACACCATTAAAGCCCGTTATGACAGACACTTCCACATTGTGCCTATTGGTGGACAGATTCTTCATATCTCTATTCTAGAGAAATCATGTTGTTTAAAGCTACTGAGCATGGGACATGCCCGACTCTAGGAAAATACTATATTTTCTGACATATGTTGTTGTTTCAGGTTTTCCTCAGTCTTTCAATCTCTCTCTATCTCTACAAATTATAAAGTATTTCGGCCATCGTCTTCGTCTCTGACCTCACACTTTAGGGGGCATCTGTTACAGGTCAAAATACCTTCTCATCAGCTCAGAGGGGAAGCCAAATATGGAAGAAGTACAAAGAACTAAGTTAAACCTATTTCTGCCAGGGTAACACCTATGAAGAACAGAGCAAGAGCGTTATAATGCAGGCAAGCAGTGCATTGGCCGCGTTAGTGGCTAGGGCAACGCTCTGTTTACACTGAAGGGAAGCGTTACCCGTGCTTTAAGTTTGAATTGGGAAAAGAGCGCGGAGAATGATTTGAATCTCCGACTTTCCCTCACAAAGGAGTCAGTTCACAAAGGAAACTGCAGAAGCACCAGTTCATTATTGGTCATTGCCATGAGAGACTGAACTCCAAAAGAGGCAAAAGCATAGAGATCAAAGAAACATCTAAGTTTTTTCCATTCCAAACTAGTGGAAAGAGAAGGGCAACAATGGCCTTCTCCCTCTCCTATAAGAAGGAGCTAAAGGCTCTTAATTGAAGGTCGAAGGATTGCTCAAGGTTCTTGTATACTTGTGGAATAGAGAATAGTGTGACATTGTGAAGGCCAAGAGTCAAAGAGGCTCCTAGAGAGTTTGTTGACTTGGACCTCTTCACTTGAAAGAGAAGAGAGATTGGGAGACTGAGGAGGGCTTGGTACAACTGATGGTTGTAATCCTCCTTCTTTCAAAATCAATAGAACTATGTTCGTTTTGTCCATTCAATGCTTAATATTGTCATTATTGTTTGAACATTTACTTAGTATGATATGAATGGCTCAGATGTGTATAATCTAGATGTTTATTGTATATTGATTTAATTGATAGGATACTTGTTATATTAGAAATTACGCGGGTGCTTTGACTGATTGCAGGACTCGGATTTGGAGCCGGTGAAGAAGGACTCTTGCTTCGCTGCACAGCGCTCTCCAAAGGATTCCAAGACCGTCAAGGAGGTAATTCTCTATTGTATTCCTTCAAGTTATTTCAAGCTAATATGAACATGCTCATGCCATCTTTGTGAACAGCATAGCTAATCTTACTGTCTGCCTCGGGCACCGGAAAGCCCTGAGAGGGATATTTGAAAACCAACCACCCAATCAGTTTACCCTATAGCAGCGGCCCCTAGATGCACCTCATGTCCTCCTCTGGTTGGACCATTCCAACCATTAAAAAAAAAGTCTCATTCAACCTTAGGATAGATAAAAAAAAAATCGCCAACCAAACTTGACCGGTGAATCCTGCAGTGACACTTGTCACAGTGTCATTGGGAAAAAATGACAAAATAGAATATCCCTTTTCTTCTTACTGGGCTGCCATGTCACGATTCTATCATGTTCTACAAAATTTTTAGTTTTTTAGGAAAACGAACAGCAAGCTCTATCATTCTCATCCGGACTCCATTTTTTATGAAATGAATTGCGCCAGATTCCTGGCGACAAGTTCTTCGATGTCGTCCAATTTCCATTTTATTTTGAGCACTTGCATTTTTTAGCTTTAACACTGAACACTTGATCGAGAAATCAATGTGATTGTTTCTTCAATAACTACAGAGATCAACCCAAAAATGAAATAGAGTTGAATTATAACACACATAGAACAATAAGAGGCCTAAAAAGGTTTTACAAGAAATTAACAAATATGATGAATGAAAAGGAGTTGAGAGAAGAACCTACAAACAACAGAAATAAAAAAGAAAAATAAATTGGAGTCACCAATTTGTTGTTTGTCTTTTAGATAAATGGTGAACCAAGATCCAATCTATTACAAGGATTGTGTTCCCTGCATAGAGACAAAAAACAAATGATTAGCAACAAAAAAACATAAACAAATAGAAAAAGAAACTAAGTATAAAAGCTATCATTAGTTACAATGTGATAACAAAGAAAAACAAAACATAAAAAAAGAGGTATGGAAGCAAGAAATTTATTATTTCTTAGTGAAAATATTTACAAAATTATCACAGAGAAACTAACGAGATTTGATAGGGAAATGGACCCTATGAATTTCCTAAAGGAAGTCCTATTTTTCCTCTCCTTGCATTAATGATCTATCCTTCAATAATTCATATGGCAGCTCTTGATCTTGAGCTCTATGAACACAAAGAAATGCTAGATTACTATATGATTTGGCAACATAACTTTTCTTAAGCTTCTCTCTTGTTTTGGTCCCAAGTACAATAATATTTATAGGCTAAAGCCCATTCCTTGCCTTCACTTGGCTCACTGATAACAATTTATCCTTGAGTGTTAAATTGTAGAAATAAAAGGCTTCATTTGACTTGTGCCTTAGTCAAATGGAGAAATTTTAATTTCCACTTCAACAGGATGACTTGAGTTGAAGTTAGCAAGAATGGCATGAAAAAATCACTTATTTAAGTCAATCAATTCAATTTTTTGGGAAAGAAGTAAAGTTGTGCATGAGTTGAATGCTAAAATCTAGAAATCTAGTGGATTTATAGTTAGTGAAACTCAGTTATCTAATATCTAGTCATGAATAGATTCAGTCTGAATTTAGTGGAATTTTTGTAACTATTGTTTACTCATTGATCTCTCAGTTAACTAGTCAATTTACTAAAAATATCCCTAGTCATGCATGCAACTTGAATTTCCTAGTAGATTGGAGGAAAAAGGCATCAATGTAATTATTATTATATAGGAGTGAGTGTATATATTTTTCATGTAGCAGATGAGGAGTTATCTTGGGATTGTGCAAGAAAATAGGGGACATTCCTAAATTTTAGTATCAGGACTTGCGCAAGGAAATAGGAGGAAGAAAGAGGCCTATTTTTCCTAAGTATTGGATGGAGTGGACTTAATAGCAAGAGATCAATATTTTATTGCGCATTGAGCTTCAAATATTGAAATTGTCATTATAATAGAGCATTTTCCCTCATCTGATATAATACAAATAGAGGAGGGGATTTTCCTAGTTGGGTTCCCCAATAAAAATATTGTGTTCAATTTGATTGAATGATTGCATGTGTTTCTATTGTATGTTTTCCTTTCCACAGATTGAGTAGATGAAATTTGTGTCTATTTATTTCAGCCTAATTTCATTAGCAGCTACAAATATCAATTTATTTATACATGGTATCATACCTATTGAAAACTACATAGAAACTAGGTTCCTAGTCATCTCTTAGAGAAAGATTGAATAGAAAATTTGTGTTGCAAGAATTTGAATTCTACAAGTGAAATAATTTGAGTGTCGGAACAATGTCTTCTTATGGATCAAGGATTGAATATGAATTGGAGGGAACTTCAAATTTCATTGTTTGGAAGGATAGAATGGAAGTTGTGTTGCATGAATATGGAGTATTGGAGTACACACAAACTAATATTCCAAAACTAGTAGCATCAAATGCACAATAACTGGATCAGTGGAAGAAATATACAAAAAAATATAGGAGGATTATCTCGGAGGGATTCAGAGACCATGTGGTTTAGTGTTTACATGACAAGCAGACTACTATTCAATGTGGAAAACCATCACAGAGTTATTTGAAAGTAGAAGTGATGCCAAGAAATTGGCATTGAAAGATAATCCCAGGAACATTCAAATGCAGAAAAATGAAACCATTGTTCAATACCTATCCATATTCACTCAAGTCAGAAATGAACTTGGAGTAGTTGGAGAGATTTTACCGCCATATGAACTAGTGAGCTTAGCACAACTTGGTCTTCTGAAGTCTTGGCATAGCTATTAGGATTTAATTAATGGAAGAGACAAGCTCCCAAATTGGGAGAGACTTTGTTCTGACTTGGTGTACGAGGATATTATAAGAAACACTAGAGATGGAGCGTCATCTAGATCTGAGGAGGAAGAAGACTATGTTCTAGTGGGAAAAGGAAAGAATGCCAAAGGAAACAAGTCCCAAGGTGAGACAAAATCCAACTAGAACCATGGAAAGAAGAAATATCTCAGTAAAATTAAATTCTTTCACTATCATGAGTATTGACACTATGCAACAAAGTTTCCACATAAGAAATCCAGTAAGGATCCTTCACTAGTAGCAGTAGGATATGCTCTCACATCACAATTCGAGTTGGGTTTCACCCTCATTTCTTGCATGGAAAGAAGAGTAAGAGGGAGTGATTGGTACCTAGACTCTAGTGCTTCATTTCATATGATAGGAAATAAGGAGTTCTTCAGTAGCTTAGAGGAGAAGGACCTAAAATTACACATAAATCTTGGATATGATGGAAGGTATAGTATCAAAGGGATTTTCACTGTCACATTTAAGAGGAATTCATGCTCCCATCTTCACCTAAAGAATGTAATGTATGTGCCTCGTCTAAAGAAAAATTTAGTTTATGTATTTGTACTTGAATATCATGGATTTAATGTGGTTTTCAGTAAGGGGAAAGCTTATATGAATTTTTGTCGCTCCTAAAGACAACCCCCAGGTTGATGAGAAGACTCAATTCCTAGGAAATATTACAGTGTATCAAGGATATATCTGTTCTACTCAATGATTATATATAAACTTATGAAAAATTGTCCAATTACCTTACTTAGAGGCAGATTCAATATACACATATACAATATATCATTACCAAGAGTAAATGTTCAGGTTTGGTGGCCTACACATAGATAATGCAGCTTGATTGGTCATTGCAGTAAAGGTGTAAAGAAGAAATATAAGGAAGAATCCCAATACAGAGGGTTGGATAGACGCAGAATCATATGTACCAAATCCCAATAGAATCATGAAAAGATAAAGGAAATGAGGTGCAGAAATTATGGAGAAGGTTTTAAGGCTTTAAACTTAATATATCAAAGATACTCTCTGCTATATCATAACATAGGTAAGTTTTCAATATAATAGGTACCATCTACTATCACATAACATAGGTAAATATGAAATCTCATAGGTATTGTCTACTATGACATAACATAAGTAAATTTGTGACCTAAGATTGTATCTAGCAGCTACAGTTACACAATTTATGAAGAAGAAAAACACACATAAACTGACATGTAGAGGAAGAACACATACTACCTATCCCAATGCTTGGAATCACCAAAAACTTCTTAATTAATCTTCAAGAATGAAATACCTCTCATGGGCCCAAACTTGCAAATTTTCAAAACAATGTGACAAACCCTAGAACGGAAAATCCCCCACTCCTAATGAGTTTTTCTTCCTTTTTTAATAGGGAGAATCCAAATAAGAACATCTTGCAAAAATATCTTTAAATTCTACAACTATCTAAACTACACGGTTGTATGAGCATGCGACTAGCCTAACTATCATAATGACTACATAAAGGACTTTGCCTTTTCTTGAAAATGAAATATTAAAAAAATTGCAAAAATATCAAAATAACATGAGATTTCATAATTGAAATAGCAAAATATCTTCATTTTTAGCCTTCTGACTCCTTTGCAAGGGATCCTAGATCAATGATTTAAAGTAGACATGGATTAAAAACTTGAGAACACTTTTTCCAGAGTGGAATGGGTGACGAATTTTTTCTTGTTGTGTCCAGAAAAGGTTCGGTATAACAAGAGGGTTTCATCTCCCAGAATTTTGGGGGTTTTTGGCACTGGATTTTTTTAATTTTTATGATAAGGAACAATAATTTCATGGTGGGGTATTATGTTACTAGGCTAGAAGTAGTTGGGTGTAGTGGCACTGGGGGTACTCAGTGTTGTCTAATAGTTGAACGGGGTCGAGTGAAGAAGGGATCTCGTTGACTGAAAATAAATTTGAAACTATAATTTCTAGCATGGGATGGTTTTATAGGAAATTATAGTGGTGGAGTGACGTGGGGGTGGGGGGGTAACGGTAAGGATATAAATTAGGAGAGATACGTGGCACTACCAAAGTGGATGGGAAGGGCAGAAGAGGAGGCCCTAGACCCTGCAAGTGTCAGACTAGCCTGCTAATGTTTCCTGGTCACGTTCGTGTTGTGGCGGTGGGCATGTGTTATAACCATATTTTCCACTCCATTATATTTATAGAAACCTAATATCAACTTACCTCAGTTATTTGGCTTAAATGCATCCCCTTTTCACCTTTTCTTTTACTTATTTGAGAATTATTCCATGATAAAAAGGCGGAATTACATGATTGAGTTATTTATCATACTTAATTCACCGAAATATTATAACTATGAGATAATAATTATTTTATAATTGATATAATTCAGAAAAAACTCATAATTATGATAAAGGTTTCTAGATTTTTCCATTCCCAATAATATCAACTTGACCCACTTGTGTATGAGTTGGCTAGGGGTCCATTATTGTAGAAGTTTCCTAACTTCTCAAGCCCATATGTGTCTAGATACATCTCCCAGAGGAGATAATTGACCTATATAATCTCACCAAGAGGAAAGGGGGTTAGATCGAGTATCCAAAATATGGCACGAGAGCTCTGCTATATTGGGAGAGGAGACCATACTACAAGCTTAAGGAGAGTATCTCCTTTACTGGAAGGTATACATTTATTTTTCTTTCATTTTCTATTAATAGGTACATGTTCCTTTTCTATGTCCATGTTTTGAATATTTTTTATGCTTTCATATGTTGTTTTTAAGGTGACAGACCCTCTATGGAAAGGTCAATGTTTGCTTGTTTGGTGGTGTTGTGTGTGTAGGGTCTTATTTTATTGCAGGTGGAACAATATATTCAAGTGTAATCATGCTTCCTCTGCGTCAAACTCAAGAGACTTCATTTCTATGTGAAGATATTATGTTTTAGCTTCTTATCTCTATTGGTTTTACTTTCTTCATATCCGATTTGATCTTATATCTGGAGATTTTGTTTATGTTTTTTTTTTTTTCAGAGAGGATAACATGATGCATCTATTTTATCAAATTTTTCTATTTTCTGTACAGAAATTGATAAAATTAACCACAAATATGGATTCCTCTCATAATTATACCCCAAAAAATAAAATATAAAATCACTAAAAACAGACTTCATATGAGGAAGTTATAGCCAAATTAAATTTATAACCAGGCAAATTGAAGATCGGCTAGTTTGTTTTTCTTTTGCTCTTGCGTGCAGCTATTTTTTATGTTCATTTATGTTATTTTCTATATATATTTAAATATAATTAAAAATATATATGTAATCCTCCTGCAATTTAATCCCAAAAAAACAAAAATACTTGAAACAGAGCCTTTATTAGGAAGATATGGTTGATTGAAAAATCTGCCTATTTTCGGTGATTTTTTTCCAATTTTGGTGTTTTTTTTTCAGTTTTTTATTTTTATTTTTCAAATTTTTTTCTTTAGAACTTATTTTTATTTGTTAGATATGTTTCCATTATTTATTTCAACTATAAAACATATCATATCTGACTGTACTCTTATTGGTTTCTGTTGGATCTTTACTTTTGTGCTACTCTAGGGTTTTCCTTGGAGTTTTGATGTGTTTTGGTTGGGGCTATTGTCCTCATTTTTTTATCCAATTTTTCATTTATGTTTAGTTTATCAAGTAAAAAATAAGATTTTATTATATTTTTTATTTTTTTAATTGAAATTTTGTCTCTGTTTGGATTTTATCACTTGTGTTTGAGTGATTTATCTTGTTTGTTTTTGTCATAATTGGTGGTGTTGTGATTGGTTGTGTAGTTTTCATTTAAAAGTGTTTATTGAGTGTGTTTCCATTATTTTTTATCACTATCATTTGATCTTGTTAGGTATTCCTACCTCTAGGGTCTAGTTTTGACCTTTTTAGAACAATTACCTTTGTTGAGCCATCGTGCTACAGCCCTAGCTTGTTGACATTTCCTTCCTTTCTGAACTTTTGGATTTATTTTGATCACTTGAGTGTGTTTGTTTATTTGGTTTTTTTCCTAGATTTGACTCTTTTGAAGTGCTTTGTGTTCTAGCTTGGGGACTTTTATTTGGCCTCTTTTCAGTTACTTTCTCTTTTTGCTATGTTTGTGGGTCAAAATCTTTAAAAAAAAATGGATTTTTTGCATTCAATAATTTAGTGAAAGGTGCATTATCATAAGCATTGGTGTGTTGTGAAAAAATATTACCCTCCCGTAGTTAGAATTCATCGAAGTGAAAAGAAAAAATTTCATATAGCTACATCAGGGTTACTAACAAGAGTCATTCACACCATCTAAGTTTCATACCACATCCCAACTGTGTAAACAACAACCACTAAAATTAACGCGATAATAAAATCAATTATACTCGTCCTTTTATTTTTACTGGTAGTACAACAACACTATCTTAGGATAAGGTCTTCGAGATAGGTGTGTGAGTTAACTATTCCAAGACTACAAAACAAACTTAGTAGCTTTTGGTAGGGAGATAAATCCACTTGAAGTAGTGCAATCTGGGAAGCCCTTCTAACACGAGGGTCAATCACAAGGTCACACTTGGGCTAGGCGAGGTGACATATCCCATTTCTCTTAATTTCGGGTGGCATGGATTGTGTAATTTTCATGTATTACAAATGATGTTATTATAATTTTGTTGTAGCACTTGGGGGCCACTTGGGAGGTAACTCTCAACGGGTTTTCTTTCTTAGCTCTCTAGGCAAAGTGTCATGCCCTTGCGTGTGAATTTGGCTTATGACTGTCCCACCATAATATATTATTATTTGTGGTAACCATACTGGACGATATTTTTAGGGCTCATACACAGGTGCAAGGCTGGGTTCACCTTCACTATACCTAGGATATATATTATTCATACTCTCTCAGTCCTCTCGTAGGGTGTCCCACGGATAATAAGGGAACTTGCACCAATTTCACAGTTAAAAGGGCTGGGAAGCAGGTTTCTTATACAATTGTCCCACCTATAACTTCTTTGTATTTGGTTTTCTTGTGTGAATACCTCTTAGGAATTTTCTAGTGTCCATTTTTTGGTCTAAGTCGGTATTTTTTTCCTTAGGGTGTTTGCACTAACATAATTATGTTAAATTATAAATTTTCACCTTGCCTGAATAAAGTCATTGTCAGTCATGTCGTCTTCACGATTTTCCTCCTAAACGAGGTGGAATTTCCACAACTACATGAAGAGTTTTTTCCTGTGCTTGAGACTTAGATCAACACATATTTTTGGAATCTATACCTAGTCCTTCTAGTAGTGATATGATTTCCATTGAAAATTTGGTAGATAATTTTTCTGCTCTCGCCAATCCACCTTTGACCGATCCACTAGGACCTAAGTTGTTACAGATGAATCCTGATGGTTCCACACCTACTTATACCTTTTTACTGTTGTCATTTGTCTATCCTATAGTGGATTCTGAAACATATTTACCCTCTACATTAGCAGTGTCAGCTTCCATGTGATCATTTCCGCCACTCAGTGTGGCTCTACCTACTACTTCATATACGCCTCTCACATTCTCTTAGGGAATTCCACCAATTTCCTCTATCGATCCTACAAATTTCTTGTATATTTCCATGCCCACTCTATTACCTACACCAAACATGATTATTAATCCTAGTCAGCCATTACGGTTAGGAGTATTTTCACCTAGCTTTGCTCAACCAATGATTCTTTTTCCTCAGATAGGTGTGGTTACTTCTAGAAGTGTGTGGGGGGAGGGGTCATTAGTTGTTTCTAGTTACGCTTGGGGCAACATTTCTTCTAGCATGTCACAATCCTTGTATAGTTCATTGTTTTGAGGGACACCACTTACTAGTACTTTTCCTAGAGGGGCTATTTTACTTGGGGGAAACCTTGTTGCTAGTGTCGTCGCTAATACATGATATTCTCCTTATGTTAGTGCTACTGAAAATTCAGATCCATATTATCCTCATGGGTACAACCCTGTGAGAATTTTTTCTTTGGGGGGGTCATTTTCTCTCTCTGAGCACACTCTCTAGGGGGTAGAATCCTTTCACCAGTCATTCTGGCCTGCAATAGTCATATGTCGGGGTGAAACTGTACCTTAGCTAGCAAACCATGCATCATAATACTTATATGGGGGGAACACAAGGTTGGTCAGTTGATTCTTCTACCTATGATTCATTCTGTCAACTTCATAATCCAATTTTATCTTCTCTCAATTTACCATATTTGGCTAAGTTGACCAATGACCCCAATCACCATGACCCATGGTGGCCACCTATGCCTACCAAATTTCCTTCTGATACACCCAAATTTGAAGGAAAGACTAGAGAACATCCTTATACTCACACCACCACATTATCACCTATGGTGTTCATCCAACTATTTAGTTGACAATTTGATTAAGCTACGCTTGTTCCAACGTAATTTGACTAGGGACGTTTCCAAATGGTACATTAAATTAGACATATTTAGCACTCTGTAATTTCAAGGTTGAAGAAAAAACCACGGAGGTAACATCAAAACCACTTTAGATTTTAGGATCTAGCCCTCCTAAACTCATAGAGGGATCTCTCTGTGAGATTTATCTTTGTTTGTTGGGAATTTTAGGCTAGTTAATGGGCTCATAGTTTGGTTTTTGAATTGGTTTGGTTGGAACAACAAGGGAAGGCCATTGGGAAATGGAGTCAGAATAGCTTAAGATGATCAAATACATAAATAATCAAGATTAAGTGCAACAGGGAAAGGTAGACATACTACTGGATCCTTTGGATTTAAATGAAATGTAATAGAAGAAAATAAATAGATTCAATTGAAGCTAAAGAACAGTTAAAAATTATTTAACTTGATATCAGAGGAAAACATTTAAATTACCTACAACCAGAATCAGAGTGTATGTTTCAACAAATTATGGTCATCACATTTTTTGTAAGGTAATTCAGATTTAATAACATATAAGCATGGAAACTTTTGGCTCCCCGTGATTTGCAATATTGGCATGAAAAGAATCTGCAGGGAACCACATAAGACCACTTTGGAGTCCATGGACCTAGCCCTCTTGGACTTAGAGAGGGCTTTCTCTATATAAGTGTTTATAAATGATATGTCTTTATGCTTTTTTTTATGATTTTAGGCTAGTTATGAGGTTCTAAGGACTTGTTTGTTTTTATTGATTGGAGCGCTTGATAGATAAACTAATGGTGTGATTAATTGAGGGAGTGTTTCAGCTGAATATATATACCATGAGAAACATTAATCCATTGGGATATGGAGTCATAAAAGGATTTAATTGTTCATCAACTCTACAAGGGTTTTCATAGGGAAAGCTAACTATATCAAGTGGATCTCTTAGATTAGATGGCATATGAAATGTCAATAAGTTGTGAAATCAACAAAAATAAAAGCCAGTTAAGAATCTTCTAGCTCCACTTCAACAAGAAAATCCTTTTAGTTAACTCTTTGAGGTAAACCAAATGACAAGGCATACCATAGACTTCTTTGGCCAAACCTTAATAAGAAAACCTTTAAGACAACAATCCAGCAATCCTAGAATTACTTTCAGAAAAAGAAAACATTTAAGATAATAATGAGTGCAACTAAAGATCAAGATAAACCTATCTTTTTTAATAAAACACTCTAAAGACCTTCAAAGTAACAGTTTGAGGTAGACCAGAGGACAGGGCATACCATAGACTTCCCTGGTTTAGACTCTACTAAGTATTTTTTTAAGAAAGGTCTTAAAAATAATATTTCAAGCTACACCAAAGGACAGGGCATACCATAGACTTCTTTGGCTTGACTCTATTAAATAATTTCAAAGAAAACAAGCTAGGTGGAACCAGATAGCAATTAAGAATTCTTCAATCAGACCTTGCAGAAGAAAAAATTGAGATAAAGAATGCAGACAGAAATAGGGTGCCAAAACAACATATCCTAATCTAAAATTTATGTTCTTTTATTAGGGAAATAATGGAAAGAATGGAAAATAGAAAAAAAACATTGACAAAGAAGGAAAACTTCACCATTAACATAGCTCAAGAATCCTGTGAATTTGCTTGTATTACTGCTGTTCAAAACAGTTACATTCCTCCAGTACAATAGTTCTCTTCAACTCAGAAAACAGTTACATTCCTCCAGTCATCAACTAGCTCAATAACCTGTAATCACCTAACTAACCAACCAACCAAAAAAACAATGAAACATGCATGCAGTATTTATCTGCAAAATGAGGAGGTGATCCTAAGCTAGGGTTTCAAATGTTATTTATTACATAGTTAATGCATTTTTGACCTTTTGAGACCATGCAAGGCCCAAGGCAAAAATATCTAAGAGTGATTCACTATAATAATAACTCCTAACTTAACTTCTGAGCTAAATTTAAGAAATATTTGACTTTAAGGCTTTCTCAATAACTTTTACAATAATTGCTGGGCAGATGAGAAATATCACTGATTGTTTGTAATAATCGATGATGTTTTTATTGAAAGAAAACATGTTGTAGGTGTCCAAATTTGTTTCTAAAGAAGTAATTAATGTCTTTGGTTGAGTCATTCGAATCTACTTCTGTGTTGATCTGCCTTTTTTTAATCCCTTAAACTTTGTTTTAGGCTTTAAACTTGGATTTTATCCTTTAACTATCTTCCTTATTGTATTTTCCTTTAATTCTGCTTTTAATCTCTGATCTATGACTATTCCTTTTGATTTTTCCTTTAATCCTTGATTTTATCATTTAACCCTTTAATCTTCACTGCCACAGTCTTCTAACTATATTCATCCTTTGCCTGCTTCTTTGTCTATATTTGTTGCGCGGTGTAGGCATATTCTGTTATTGGAGGGCTTAGATAACCACCAATAATCATGATTTATTGATGATTATGCTTGATCTTACAGCTCTGGGTCTTCGTAATGAAACAAGATCTCTGGATTGTCACCCATAATTCCTATTCAAACGATTTTGGACCTTTGGAATGCATTTCTCGAATTCCTACCATGAAACCCACACAATAAAACAACCAATTAATCTTAAATCCTACGTCGGTGGCTTTTCTATGCTTATTTGGGGTTTTCGGGTGTTAGGAGCATTTACAGAGGGGGTAATGGCAGATCGGGACTTTATCACGAAGCCACAGGACCTCGGAGCATTTGAATGGAGGAGGCGATATAAATTTGGCGGGAGGAAGAACGACAGTTTTTGCGAGTGGGAGAGGTGGTTTTCGCATGGAGGCATGGGTGGTAAATGGTTTCGGGCGAGCGGGTGCGATTCTATTTGGCGATTGACGCGTGGAGGAGGGATACCACCCATTTCATAGGGTTGGGATTTGTTTAACCCCCACGCTGGAATATGTTTGATATTCGATGGAAGCTATCAGATCTCGGGGGAGATAGATCTACGGTGGTCGGGAGCTTGGGAGCAGCGGGCAAGTGAAGAGGTGGGGCCCGGGTTATTTAAATAAGCGAAGGTGCTTATTCTTGGGACAGGGTCAAGTTTTTATGGCCATGGGTTAGGCATATGCAGGTGGGGGTTTAAAAAAGGAGCCCAGAGGTTTTAAGAAATAAGCAGAAATGCTTTTTAAAGGAAAATGGAAGGGTTATACGAGGTTTTTAACAAAAGGCAGGGGTTAAGAAACAGTAAAGCGGAGCTTTAATTTTTATAAAGGATTTGGGTTTATAAAAAAAAAGAATCTGGTTTTTTATATTAAAAAATAGAGTTTTAATATGAAACAAAGGGTCCCAAAAGGGTTTGATGTTTATAATAAAACATTGTAAAAAGGGGATCTTTACATTGTTTTAGTGCAAATGAGGGAAAATAGTGAAGGTAAGGGGGTCAATGGAGTTTTTGGAGATGAAAGTGGGCTTTTAAGGGAGGACATAAGGAAATGAGGCTTTAGGTAGGAAAGAAGGGTGAAAATGAGAGAATTTAAGCCCAGTGTGTGTTTTTAGAGCGGGAAAGTGATTTTGACAAGGCAAAGTAAGGTATAGTGAAAAAGGTTTTATGAAGATAATGAGGGAAATGAGATTTATGAAGATAGTTGATAGGCAAGGAATGCTATCTTTAGCTGATTGTAATAAATCTAGTCACCTAGTGAAACAGTATAATACAGGAGGATAACAGTGGCTCCAGCTGGGGAGGGCAACTCCTTTAGGAGGTGTTAAGAACCTCAGAGTTCAGATCTCCGGAATTTGTAGACCAGTGCCTTATTTGTACTTGGAAGATTTTTCATTCTTAAATTTCTGATTTGTTGCTGACCTTAGTAAATTTGACCTTTAAAACTTGAAAATCATGCTTTGCTTCAGCTCAACTCTACCTACCCATCATACTTTTCCTATAATTTTTCTTCATTTGGGTGCATTTGGATTGGAAAACCCTTGACATTATTTTCCTTTTGAAAACAGGAAACTATCTATTTCTACAGTTATATCATCCAAAGGTTCAGATTAGATTAGTGAGCTCATTTATTTCTCTACCTAATATACTTATCTATCAAGTTTAAACAGTTTGATAGATTTCCATTCTCTAATCTACCAACATGAAATTGAAAACATGATCGAATCAAGATTAAGCAGTTTGATTTGTCATGGGTTGTGGCATTTTGGACAAGATGCACACAGATTTTATTTTTGTAAAAAGTAAAACTAAAACATGAGGGCTCTAAACTGGAATTTGTCATTCATCCCTCTCTTTCTTTTTGGTTCAGATTTGAACTTTGGAACCAACACCTTTTCCTAACCTAATCTACTGATAAGCCAAGTTTAAAAATTTTGGAAAATCTTCATTTACTAACTTATCAGCAAAAATTCAAAATTTGTTCAATCAGGTTTAGGCTATATGACAGAAAAATACTTCCTTTTCAAAAGTAGTGGCATTTGGACTTGCACACTTTCAGAAACATCCTTTTTTGGTATCAGGCTTTACCTTTTCTTTTGTCTGCCCTCTTTTCTTCTTTTCTTGGTTTTTTATGTTTATTTTCTTATCTTTTTCTTCAAGTAGTGTTATGTACAATGAACAAAGCTTTAAACTAAGATCTTCAACTAAAATAATGCTTGAGGATCCTACCATTGACAGGACTTGCAAATAATTCTGTTCCATCCATTTCTTGAAGGAAGAATGCATTTTTACCTCTTGCAGAATGGATGATGTATGGACCTTTCCATAGATTGTCAAATTTCCCATGCATGCCTTTGTCTTCTCTTCTTGAGTTCCACTTCAGCACTTTGTCACCAACGTTGAAATCATTTTCCTTGGTTATTATTTCAAAAATCTTCTTTATGTTTTCCTGCACTTGTTGTGTTATGTTGTATACTTCTTCTCTGGTTTGTTGCAGCTAGACAGTCTGGTTTATTCTTCTTTGCATATCATTTTCTTCAAACTGTACTTCTTGGATGAGCTTCATGACTGGCACTCCTAAACTTGTTGGAAAGACTGCATCTACTCCATACACAAGCTGATAGGGAGACACTCCAATTGATTTTTTATTTGTTAATATGTTTGCCCATAATGCATGTACTAGTTTGATGTGCCATGACTTTTTATTCTCTTACAGCAAATCTTTTATGATGTTTACCAAACTTTTGTTTGAGGATTCTACCAACCCATTGCCTTGAGGGTAATAAATTGTAGAATGACCCAATAAAATATGATATTTGTGGAAAAAATCCACCATTTTCTTAGATCTAAAGTCAGCAGCATTGTTAGTAATAATTTTTCTAGGACAGCCAAATCTAGACAAAATGTGATTTTCAAGGAAGTTGATTACCGAGTCTGTGGTAGTTCTAGAAGGAATGGCCTCTATCCATTTTGTGAAATAGTCTATTGCAGCGAGGATCCATTTTTGCTAGGCAGAGGAGGCAGGATAGATTTCTCCAATAAAATCTAGGCCCCATTGTTGAAAAGGAGATTCAACAGAGATAGGATGCAAAGCTAATGGCAGCATTTTTCTTTTGCCTTCAAATATTTTTCACTTATAACAGGAAATTACCATTTTATGGATGTCTTGAAAGAGGTTGGGCCAATAGTAACCAACCCTAAGGATTTTGTTGACAGTGGTTTTCCAATAGAGGTGGCCTCCACATTCTCCTTCATGAAACTCATGCTTGATCTTATCTGCATCATCCTCAGGAAAAAATTTAAGCAATATACCACTAGCATTTTTCCAATATAAAATTTTATCTAAAATGCAAAAGTTTACATCCTTTAAATTTAAGAATTTAGCCTTTGTTTTGGAGAAAATAGGAGGAACATTAAGATTAAAAATCACATATAAAATATCAGCATACCAAGATGAATTTATAAATTATTCTTCAATAAGTGGAATAGCCAACTCCTCTTGTTCATCTAATGCATCAATCATGTTCATGTCTATTTCTTGAAATTTTGTTTCAGCCGTGAGTTTAGCTAGTCTTTGCCCTTTGATTAGCTTGGTAGGCTTGATTTCCAAATCATATTATAATATAACAATAATTCATTTACCTCTTTTTCCATCAGGATCTTATGTGAGTATGTATTTTACCACTGAGTAAGGCACAAATGCAATAATATGTGAGTGCAGAATGTAAACTCTGAAATATTTTAATGCCTTGATCAAGGTAAAAGCTTGTTTTTCCATTATGTTGTATTTCAGAGGTGCATCTCTTAATGCCTTGTTGAAGAATGATATGGGTTGTTCATGTCCTTTTATATTTCTCTGCATTAGGATAGCAGCAACTGTATGTTCTGATGCAAAAGAAAATATGAAGAAATCTTTGGTAAAATCAGGGCTGATCAGAACTACTGTTTGAATAAAATCTTATTTTACCAACTCAAATGATTTCTTTGCTTCTATGGTCCACTTGACTCCTATTTATATTTTTAGCATGTTTGTGATGTTTCTTAGGAGTTCTACAAGGTTTGGTATGAACCTTCTTAAGAAGTTATCTTCCCAGTGAAAGATTGCAGCTCTTTGATGTTTCTAGGATGGCTGATTTGCAATATTCCTTCAATCCTTTTTGGGTCAATATTGATCCCTTCTTCAGATATGATGTGGCCTATAAGTTTTCCTTCTTGAAGGCCAAACAGAGTTTTCTTGGGATTCAAGGATAAACCATACTTTCTACACTTTTCAAATACTTTTATTAAGTGAACTAGGTGTTCTTCATCCGTTTTTTAGTAGACTGTGATGTCATCAAGGTATATCACAATGAAGTAACCTATCTCTTCTGAGAAATCAATGTCCATGGCTCTTTGGAAGGTGGCACCAACATTCATTAAACCGAAAGGCATTTTAACATACATGAAGGTTCCCCAGGGTGTAATGAAAGTTGTCTTGCGTTGATCATTTGGGTGTACTAGCACCTGATTGTATCCTGAAAAGCCATCTAGCAAAGATATTCTTTTAGAACCTACTACCCTTTGTAAAATGTGATCCATTTTTGGTAAAGGGTAGTTGTCTTTTAAGGAGGCTTTGTTTAAATTTCTGAAGTCTATGCATAGCCTAATTTCTCCTGTTTTCTTCCTCACTGATACATGATTTGAAACCCATTCTGAGTATCTCAAAGGGACTATTATTTCAGCATCATACATTTTCTTAATTTCTTTCTCAACCAGGGGTAGCTGCACAGGGTTTATTATGCGTAGTTTCTATTTAAAGGGCTTATGGTTTTCCTTGAGAGGGATCTTATGCTCGATTATCTCAGTATCATATGACTTTAAATCTTCATAGCTCCAAGAAAACACATTAGTAAATTCTCTGAACAGCTCAATGTATTTTTGTTTTATATGAGCTGACAGTGTTTTGGATAGTTTTATCATTTTAGTTTATTGTTCACTGCCTATATTGCATTCTTCTATTTCAGTTTCAGTGGTTTCTATTTTTGGCTTCCTAGCAACATCATTAAAGTCAAACAGTTCTTCTAGAGGAACTAGTCCCTTTGGAAAATTATCATTATTGGACTGCAACACTTCAAAGTCTTATTTTTCTGAATTTGTGCATGGTTCTGTTTTAGGTGGGTGTTCTTTTGTTAACAGAATTATATTAGCATTATTCATAGGTTCTTCTTTGTAAGATTGTTTCTCAGCAGAGTAGTCTCCTTCATAATCTGGGTCTGAATTTGGCACTTCAAACCCATTTCTGGACTACAGGAAATCTTCTATCTGTTTATCTCCTTCAAACACTTGCCAATATTTTATGTTATCTAGTACTGCTGGTCTATATTTGACCTGGACTGTGTATTGTTTGCTATGATAAGGTTTTTTACATGTGCGGCTGCAAAGGCTAGACCATTGGCAAGAATGTTTTGGTTTCTAGGGACAAAGGTAAGATCATATTCTGTGAATGTTTTCAGAGGTCAATGGCATCATCCCTATATGCTTTCAACCTAGGATGCTTGGTTGTGTATTCTCCCTTGATCTTCCTGATAACTAGCTCAGAATATCCATGGACATTTATCCTCTTGGCTCCCAATTTCTTCAGTAATTATAGTCCTAGGAGGAGTGCCTCATATTTAGTTATGTTATTTGTGCATTAAAAGTTTAGCTTGTATGAGTGACCTTCTGCATCATTTCTCTTTGTGTTATGTACCCATATGCCTACTCCTGAGCAAGTTTTTCCACAAGAACCATCAAAGCTCATACTCCAAAGAGGTTCAATTTCAGATTTACCATTATGGTCATTAGAGCTGTCACTATGTTTTTTATTATGTTGTTCTTTAGGGTCCCCACTATGCTTGTCATTGTTTTGTTTTTTATGGTTTTCTCTATGATTGTTATTTTCTGTTTGGGCCAAGTGTTTTGACTGTTCCTCCTCTTTTTCCTCTTCTTCTACAATTGTTTCCTTGTTTTCTACTACTTTTTCATTAACATTTTCATCATTGTAAAGGATAAATGAATCAAGATCAGTGTGAACAAAATAAAGAGGGGAGTTAACTAGTTTTTCTTGACTGCTAAACATGTATTTCATGTGAGTTTCCATATATAGTCTTCTTGGTTGACTGAAAACATGGATGGTAGCATAGATCATGTACATTTGTAGGGTACCTTGGAGTTTAACACCCCATGATCTTGAAAGGAGTATGCAATATTTAGGAGGAATATCAGCCACTGCAATATCCATTACTAGGCTCGTGGCTGGTATTTGTGCTAGATTAACACAAATATCTTTGATTAGGCCTAGACATTTAACTCTACTGGAATCAAAAGAGTATAAATATTTGTACGGTCTAGTTATCTCAAGGCCTAGTCTTTCCATTACTACCTTTGGCATGAGGTTGTGTGAAGCTCCTAAATCTAGCATGGCATTGTGAACGATTTTATCATGGATTTCTAAACTGACATAAAATGGAGGAACACCTCCTTCTTGAAATTTACCTTCTACTTCTGGTCCAAACGGAAGTTCAAGTTTGTCATCATTTAAATTCACATAATCAACATTTTCTTTTTTTTTAAAAGCTTTCAAAAGTTGGGATCTATATACATCTTGAGTGACTAATTCAGTAAGAAGAATAGAGATTTTAATCTTGGCAATTTCATTCTCTATACTGAAAGGTGTCTAAGTTTTTGAAATGTTCAAATCAAATTTTTTAGACACTAATTTCACAGCAATTTCAACTTGTTGGTATTTATTAGGAGACTCAATTAAAATAGTTTTATTAGGGGAACTAGTTGTATTGCTAGTGTTGCTTTGGTCACCACCGTACTTGCCACTAGGTTGGCTGTTTTTATTTCTATTTTTATCAGAACTTTCAGCCACTGTGTTTAGAATTTTTGATGTATTTTTAGGAAAGTTTCTAGGTATTTTCCTAGTAGAAATTTCAAAGGTATTTATTTTTGGAGTGTCTTGGTTTTTCTTACTTCTGATGTCATATTGTCTATGTACTTCCATGATGGAATTTTCAAAGCCTTGTTTATAGTCTTCAGATTCTAGGCTTTCTTCCTCATTTGGTGTAAATATGCCTTGTTCTTCCTTAGTGAGGAAAACAATATCCTCATTGTTTTCTCCCATTAAATTTATGTGACTTTCCTCTGTTTCTTGAATCACCCCTTCATCCTCATCAGCATAATTTTCTTGGAAAGGGGGCCTGATTTGCTGATCAGGACCTCTTTGTCTAATTTGAGGGGGGTTTCTCCTAAAGTTTTGGTTTTGGTTCTGATTTTGATTTCTTTTTTGAGGAGCTGTTTGGTTTTCTCTAGGATAAGCTCTCTCATTCATGTTTATTCTCTCTCTCATTCTCTCCATGGTTCTAACTAAGTTATCAATCTTTGTATCAGATGAGGAAGGTGCAGCTTCTTCCCTATATGTGATTCTCTTCTCATTCTTCATTCTAACTCTCTTAAAAATCAAATTGGCTTCTACACTTACTGCACCCCTATGCATATCTTCTAATGTGAAAGGGTCTCTTTCTCTTAGTTGGTAAGCCATTCTGGGTCAAACTCATTTGGAAATTTCATTGGATATAGACCTTGTGGAGGTTTCATATGGAAAGGGAGGGCATTATATACACTATTGAATCTATTGCAGTATTCTTGGACACATTCTCCAACATTTATTTTAATGTTTTCATACTCTGATAAGATTTGGAGAGGGTTCTTTTTTACTTCCCATTTGTTTAAGAATAGTTGATGAAAAGCAGGGAGGTCATTTATGCTATTAGGGGATATACCTTTAAACCATTTTCTTACCTCTCCCCCTAGGCTTTGAGCAAACATTCTAAGTTTAACAGTTTCATCATCTATTCCTTGTCTATAAAAATAGTCATTCGTTTTGTCCACATGTTGTTTAGCTGTAGTAGAACTACTAGCATCATATAAAGGAATCTTGGACTGATAGACTTGTAGTAGAACAACTAAAGGCAATGGTAGAACTAGTGGAGCATACCATGTTTCCATGATATGATGTTGGGGAAACAAAGGAGGGTTAACAAGAGGAGGGTTGACAAAAGGAGGTACAGGGTTAAATGGAGGAAAGTGAACAATGGGGGATGAGGTTAGTACAACAAAATTAAGTTGTAAAGTGGATGGATCTAAACTTATCTGGGTTATCCAATTCTGAGATCTAGTCCTAGACAAGCTTTGTTCGAGGGGTGATTCAGGGAGGATATTCTACAAGTTTTTGAGGTTTTCAGGTAGGGAACTTGCTTTGTGGATAGATCTGCTAATAGTTGGGTTTTTAGATCTAGGAGACTTCCTAAGGATTCTTTCAAGATTTTCAACTAGTGCAGGAGGATTTGGGTCAGGATGAGATCTGGTATAGATTCTTTTAGAAGCCAGAATTTGGACCCAAAAATCAGAAAGGTTGAGAGTTATAATAGTCTTAAAGGACAAACCAATCTGTGAAAGAAATACTTAATCCACAATGTATTCTTGATTGGGTTTTGTTGATGTTTAATGATAAAATAAGTTTCCCAGTGGAGTCTATAGAGGACCAGTGGAGTTAGCAGGCCTACTGAAAACCAGTGGAGTCACCAGGTGGAGGATTTTTAATTGTTTTGAGGCTACCTATTGTCCACCATCAGCAACCAGGTACCATTCCTGGCTGACACTTGATTTATCTAAGTTAAATTAAGGATTTCTGAGTTTTTGAGATAACGTTTAAGCTTTTTATTAGTCAGTATTCCCCAGTATGGTCGCCACTATGTTGGCTCCCCATGATTGGCAATATTGGCAAGAAAAAACTCTGCAGGGAACCACATAAAACCACTTTGGAGTCCATCGACCTAGCCTTCCTAGACTCAAATAGGGCTCTCTCTATATAAGTGTTTATAAATGATATGTCTTTATGCTTTTGTTTTATGATTTTAGGCTAGTTATGAAGTTCTGAGGACTAGTTTGTTTTGATTGATTGGAGTGGTTCATAGATAGACTAATGGTGTGATTAATTGAGGGAATGTTTCAGCTGAATAGATAGACCATGAGAAACATTAATCCATTTGGCTATGGAGTCATAAAATGATTTAATTTTTCATCAAATCTGCAAAGGTTTTCATAGGACAAGCTAGCTATATCAAGTGGATCTCTTAGATTATATGGCATATGAAATGACAATAAGTTGTGAAATTAGAAAAACTAAAAGTCAATTAAGAATCTTCTAGCTCCACTTCAACAAAAAAATCCTTTTAGGTAACTATTTGAGGTAAACCAAAGGACAGCGCATACCATAGACTTCTTTGGTGAGACTTTAATAAGGAAACCTTTAAGACAACAATCCAGCAATCCTAGAATGACTTTTAGACAAATAAAACATTTAAGATAACAATGAGTGCAAATAAAGAGAAATATAAACCTATCTTATTTAATCAAACAATATAAAGACCTTCAAATTAACAGTTTGAGGCCGACCAAAGGATAGGGAATACCATAGACTTCCCTAGTTTAGACTCTACTATGTATTCTTCAAAGAAAGGTCTTAAAAATAATATTTCAAGCTACAACAAAGTACAAGCATACCATAGACTTCTTTGGCTTGACTCTATTAAATCATTTCCAAGACAATAAGCTAGGGGGAACTAGAGAGAAATTAATAATTATCTAATCAGACCTTGCAGAAGAAAACATCGAGATAAAGAATTCAGACAGAAATAGGGTGCCAAAACAACATATCCTAATCTAAAATTTATGTTCTTTTATCAGGGATATAATGGACAGAATGGAAAAAAGAAGGAAATCATTGACAAAGAAGGAAAACTTCACCATTAAAATAGCTCAAGAATCCTGTGAACGTGCTTGTATTACTGATGTTAAAAACAGTTACATTACTCTAGTACAATAGATCTCTACAACTCAAAGATTTCTCAAATCCAACCTAGTAGTCATCAACTAGCTCAACAACCAGTAATTAGCCAACTAACCAACCAACCAACAAAAAAAACGAAACATGCATGCAGTATTTATCTGCAAAACCTTTTGAGACCATTCAAGGCCCAAGGAAAAAATATCTGAGAGTGATTCACTGTAATAATAACTCCTAACTTAACTTTTGAGCTAACTTTTGGAAATATTTGACTTTAAGGCTTTCTCAATAACTTTTACAATAACTGCTGGGTAGATGAGAAATATCTCTGACTGTTGCTAATAACTGCTTATGTTTTTATTGAAAGAAAAATGTTGTAGGTGTCCAAATGTGTTTCTAAAGAAGTAATTAATGTCTTTGGTTAAGTCATTCAAATATGCTTCTTTGTTGATCTGCCTTTCTTTAAACTTGGATTTCATCCTTTAACCGTCTTCCTTACTGTCTGTTCCTTTAATTTTTCTTTTATTATCTGATTTGTGACTAATCCTTTTGACTTGTCCTTTAATCCTTGATTTGATCATTTAACCCTTTAATCTTCACTGCCACACTCTTCTGACTGTCTTAATCCTTTATCTGCTTCTTTGTGTATGTTTGTTGTGTGGTGTAGGCATCATCTACTGTCGGAGGGCTTAGATAACCACCAATAATCATGATTTATTGATGATTATGCTTGATCTTACACCTCTGGGTCTTCTTAATGAAACAATATCTCTATATCTTCTCCTAGAATTCCTATTCAAACAATTTTGGACCTTTGGAACGCATTTCTTGCATTCCTGCCATGAAACCTGCATAACAAAACAACCAATTAATCTTAAATCCTGCGTCAAGGCGCTTTTCTATGCCTATTTGGGGTTTTGGGTGTTAGGAGCATTTACAGAGGGGGTAATGGGTGAATCAAGACTTTATCACGAAGCCACGGGACCTCAGAGAATTTTAATGGAGGAGGCAATATTGATTTGGTGGGAGGAAGAACGACGGTTTTTGCAAGCGAGAGAGGTGGTTTTCGCATGGAGGCATGGGTGGTAAATGGTTTCGGGAGAGCGAGTGCGATTCCATTCAGCGATCAATGCGTGGCGGAGGGATACCACCCATTTCATAGGGTTGGAGCTTGGTTAACCCCCGCGCTAGAATCTATGTAATATGCGATGGGAATCGTTAGATCTCGGGGGAGATAGATCTACGGTGGTCTGGAGCTTGGGAGCAGTGGGCAGGTGAAGAGCTGGGGCCCGGGTTATTTAATTAAGTGGAGGTGCTTATTCTTGGGATAGGGTCAAGTTTTTATGGCCGTGGGTTAGGCGTAAGAGGGTGGGGCTTTAAAAAAGTTGCTCGAAGGTTTTAAGAAATAAGCGAAAATGCTTTTTAAAGGAAAAGGGATGTTTTTACGAGGTTTTTAACAAAAGGCGGGGGTTAAGAAACATTAAACTAGGGCTTTAATTTTTATAAAGATGGCGGGTTTATAAAACAAAATAATCGGGTTTTTTATATTAAAAAACAGAGTTTTAATATAAAACAAAGGGTCCTGAAAGGGTTTGATTTTTATAATAAAACAATGTAAAAAGGGGCTTTTTAAATTGTTTTATGCAAATGAGGGAAAAGAGTGAAGGTAAGGGGGTTAATGGATTTTTTGGAGATGAAAGTGGGCTTTTAAGGGAGAACATGAGGAAATGGGGCTTTAGGTAGGAAAGAAGGGTGAAAATGAGAGAATTTAAGCCCAGTGTGTGTTTTTAGAGCATGAAAGTGATTTTGAGAAGGAAAAGTAAGGTATAGTGAAAAAAGGTTTTATGAAGATAATGAAGGGAGTGAGATTTCTGAAGATATATGATAGGAAAGGAATGATATCTTAGTTGATTGTAATAAATCCATAGTCACCTAGTGAAACTGTAGAATACAGGAGGATAACAAAAACAAAGAAAAACAGATAGATAGTGAGAAATGTTTCACCACATAGATATGGAACATGAATCCTAAAATAAATTGTCTTTTATTACTATAAAAGGTCACTTGAACTCAATGAACAAATTTACAATTAATGGTAGCCTTTCTCATTACAAATCCCAACATCTATTTCTTCAATTGATGAAGTATTTATACAAATTCTTCACCAAAAATCTTAAAACGGTGTTACACAAAGATAACTGAAATATAGGACATTCAAAACCAATGAATCTACTCAGAACTATGTTTGTGTATTCCTGGTGAGAAAGTAGAGAAATTCAAATTTGATAGCAACTCTTATTTGATGAGGTGGCCTCCAAGTCACTAACTCTCTTTGAGCTTTCTCCTCCCGAAATTCTGAAACATAGGGTTATGTTATCCCTTTTAATATCTCAATCCAAGATATTTGTGTAAAAATTGAAAGAGGTTATTGTAGATGAATATTTTTTTGAGATAAACCTCTCTTCATTTCCCTAAATTCTGCTCCAGTTGTTCACAATATTCATTACAAAACGATGTCTAAAATAGGACTTTGCATAGTCAGAAAAATAGGCTATGAATATGTGAATGTATCTCTCATTTTTTAATACATGTGTAAACTAGGAAGTATTTTATTCTACTTTTTCATCTTATGAACACAATCCTCCTCCAGTTTCTCAAGATTCATCTCTGATTAGCCACAATCCTCTTGGCAAAAAGATGACTAAATGGGACATTTCTAGAAAATGTCCCTTCAAAGATTCTTTCAAATTTACCAAACCATAATGTCTGTGTGAAAACAGAGAGAGGTTTTTGTAAATAAGGATGTTAGAAACAAAAAACTCTTTTATTTTTTGAAAATTAATTTACACCTACATAGGAATCGTTTTTTAAAACACTGACTAAAAACTGGAAAATTCACGAAAATATGTCTACAAAGATTCATCTGAATCTCCCAAACCATAACATCGTTTATAAAACTGAGAGAGGTTTTTGTATATGAGGTTGTTATCAACAAAAACCTATTTTATTTTTTGAAAATTCATTCTCATTTTTTTGTAAATAATGTTTTAAATTAATGTGTTGTATAGGTAGAAAACATAGTTTTAACTTACCATGAAACAAACATATGACATGGAGGCAAAAGGAGACATGGAGGTGGGAGATAATTGGAGATTTTAAAACCATCATAAAAATAATCCTATATAAAATCCTGAGAGCAACTGCAACCTTAAACACCAAAAAAAAATTTCCCATATAAATAATTTTTAACAAAAATTTATATGTGATAACAAACACAACATCCTACAATGACTTTCATCTTTATATCAAACCTTTTTGATGCACATTAAATTTCCTATGAGGTTTGATATCAATTATGACCTCTTATATAACTTTAAACAAGATTATGCCATGTTGATTTTTTACCACATTCGCAAGTGGCGTCGTCGCAAGAGGTTGGTTAGGACCAAGATTCCTAATGAGATATTGCATAAACGGTTCATTCGATCCTTACAACCTCAATTTGCCAAAGATGTGTCTGTGTTTCAATTTTTCATAGAGGAGCGATCTATCTTAGTTGGAAAACAACTGGATTTGATTTATTCACATTCGTGTATGCTTTATAAATTACTGCTTAATGCTCTGAGGCCTTCCATCCCACCCAGACCTTGTCCTGGCCCACACGTTGATAGTGTGATTGGGTTCGTTCCTGATTCCGTGACCCAAATTTTTTGCTCAACTTGGGAAATTTATGATTACATTGCAAGTCCCAACAAGTGCATTTGGCTCTTATAAAGTACCTTATTTTGAGTATTCCACCGGCGTTCTTACGGTGAAATCCACAACAACTAAGAAAAACCAACAAACTGGTGGTAAAAATAACAATAAGACGAATAAATAGAAAAATCAGACTGCTCAGGAATCTCAACCAAATCCTCAAAATCAAGGAGGGGGCACCAATGAGCATCGTCGAAAGATTAATTTCCCTTGTAAAATTTGTCAAGGTGAACATATTACTCATGAATATCGTCAAATGGATGAATTTCATTGACTTCTTGTAACACGGCATTCTACTCAACAACATGTTGTTTTAACTCATTCATTTCTTGCACAACCTCAGTAAAAAATGGCTTCACAACCTCCTCCACCTCTACAAGGGGGAAACAAGGGGCCATTTTTCAATCCCTCAAATATCTTGTTCATCCTTACATGTCAAGAGAATGTCAATGTGACCACGCGAGCTAAATTTTGTGATGTTCCTAAGTTGAGTTCTTCTCCTAATGATTCACCCCCTCCACCTATTTCCACTAGAACTCTCATGTTATATAAGCCTATGGAACCTGTTTATCACCCTCCCAAGGGTCTTGTTCGTAAGACAACACACATTCTCTCTGCCCGAGCCACTCAACATTACAGTATTGTTGAAGATATTTCCTAGGCTCCTTGTGCCATCTCTTCCCTAGAGGTTTTGGAAAGTTGTCCTTAGAAGCACAATGCCTTGTTGTCTTTGATTGGTGGAGTATATCCAATATCCTTCTAACCCAAAACTATCAGATTCATCTACAAGGTTGCCTTTTGACTTTCCACTGATATCTTTGAGATTATTTTGTGTATTTTCCATGAAATATTCATCACACTTTGGTGGATGAAGGTTCTTCTACTTTCATCATGTCGGCATCATGCTGAAAGGATCTTGCTGAAAGGATCTTGGCTCTTTGGTGCTAAATAATTCCAATACACTCTCCAAGTCTTTAATGTGGACATAATTTTGTGCCTAAGGGATTTTCCCAGGATTCACCATTGAGTTGGGGGGGGAATTTGTTTATGTTGATGTCTTGAAGTCATCGACACTCCTTTGGATTACAACCTGCTCCTTCATCGTAATGGTTCTGTAAATATCGTTATTGTCGTTATCTTAAAAATATTGTTACCATTGACCATCTTTCCTATTGTGCCATTGACCTTAATTTCCACTAAATTTTGGGTTAACGTGGGAGATAACCCTAGATATCAATTAGAGTGTTGGTGTGGGTTTTCAAATCTCATCTCTATTGGGGGTAATTCCTCGTAGACACTCCCCGAAGCATTCCTTCATCCTCTTCTAAACCTCCTATGCATATGATCTCTTCCAACACTATGGACCCATATACCTCTTGATCTGTTGGT
>JAXQQM020059659.1:0-44552 GCA_034641835.2 Pinus albicaulis
GAACCTCTTTTGTGTGGCGGAATCATCGAGTCGCCCTTGTTTAGAGCATCTGAGTTGGGTCATCATCACATCCATGAGGTCTATCCCGAGTCCCTTTGTATCCTGCTATAGTCCTCCATCCTTCATTGCTTGGTTCCTCTCTCGTGTCGCACATTATGGCCTTCAGTCCTACTATCCCCTATCCCCCTTGATATTGTGTCATTTGCTGCCATGCTCTAACAAGGGAATTCGTCAGTCCTCTACTCAGTACCCCCCATTTCATCATCATCCCCGGTGTCATTTTGTCATAATCTTTACTATTATCTCTCGTCCCTTAGTTGAGGATCCCTTATTGCCTCACCTACGGCGGACCTCCTTCTGTCGACATCAGATCATTCATTCTAGAAGACAGGTCTAGAGGGCGGTGTACCTTGGTTCCAACTTCCACTCTTGTTCGGTGCCTTGGATCAGGCAAAGGGAATCCTTATTGCCCTTTGACTTGATTGTTTCTCAACTCCATATCCTTACAACATGATCGAGATTTGTATATTTCATGGTTCAGTGATGCAGCAGATTAGACCGGTGATTCTTGGGTGCGTGTGAGATGTTTCAGACCTTATGAGGGGGTGGCCCTTCAAGTAGCTCCCCACATGCTCGGATGACCTCTTCATTACAACCTTTGATGCAGCTCCCTAGATTTGATGATGTTGGCCTCAGCCACTTGCAGCACCTTTTTGTTTGCATGTATTCGTCAGATTTTCAGAGCCCTTTCCTGTTTACAGGGGCACTTTGGTTGAATTTATATCTCATGTACTCAGATATTATTGTATAAGTCCCAGCTGTTATTCCAGGCACATTATGTATGTGGGATTCATTATCATATTTTTATCTGGCTTATGTTTATGCCAGCGTGTACTATATAGTTTAGTCCCTTGTTTGTTGGATGCATTATTATTTGTACTTTGTCTCGGCGGGCATATGTATGCCTCCCCTACCGCTTATAGCATAGGTACTCACTCATAAAAGCGACTTGTCGCACTTGTAAGTCTCGCCTCCTTAGAGTCTAGCCCTCTATCGCTTTGGTCTACCTTATATTTCTCTCTCTCTGACTTGCCCTTCGGTGTCTAGTGATTGAGTTCTTACAACGTACTTCGGTCATACGATTAGCTCCTAACACACACATGCTGGGGGACAATTTGTTACACCTTTTTTTGGTCATCTAACCTATTACTATTATATGGACCAAAGTACACCATGTAAGACCAATTTTACCCTAAGTAAAATTGCTTTCACTTTGAAAAATAACTTAGTAATCCATATTTATTAAGTTGTTTATGATCTAAATAGGAAACCCCATGAGGAAATATTAAATAAATCCATATTTGTTTGATTTTCCTCAAGGAATAATTAGTTAAACAACAACTTAATTAATATTCCTGGTCATATTTAACCCAAAATAGGAAAATTAATTAGATAAATCATTATTTATCTTATTATTTTCTAGGAATAATTATTTAAATAAGGTTTAAATAATATTCCTTGTTAAATTTGACTAAATCATTTATAAATAATTAAATAAATCATTATTTATTTGATTATTACTCAACCACATCCTTAAAATAATAAATAAATCATTTATTTATTATTATTTACAAATAAAGGGATTTTACCAAAGTCAAATTCTTTTTCCCTCCAACAAATATAATAAAATATTCCATAAAAGTTGGATCTGGATTTGGTTAATAATATTTTAATTATGCACCAATATCTAGACTAACTCAATATTTTGTTATAAATAGAATGGTTTTTTCATTCACTCACTACCTTTTGTTGCCTAAAGATCACTTTGGATCTATAATTTTGGTTTGACTTTGATCTTCCATCATTGTCATATTTTGCTACCATTTTTCTTGTGAGCTCCCTTTGAATTCCATTTTTGTCTGGGTTTTTCTACACCATCAAGAGAGAGAGATTTTAGATCCGAAGTTTTGAGGACTTACAAGAACCCATCCCATTGAGGGGGACTGGTAACATCTTTCTATGTTCCCTTCCCAAGTTTCAAAAAATACAAAAATTCTTTAAAATATTCTTGTCTTGTCTATTGGATGCATGGAGCAACTATTGCTTTTATTTACTGCTTAATGTCTTTTTCTGCATATATCTAGATTTTGCAGCATTTATCTTGGTCAACTAATTTCAGATCTAAAGAAATTGGTAGCCATATTTAATGTTAAGGCTGTTGGTTATGCATAGCTAAAGTGATATTTTTTCGTACACTTGCGATTAAGATTCATACTAACAAAATGAAAACTTAAAATGTTGACCAAGGATCAAGATTTTGTACACATCAATAGTAATTAGAAAGAAATTGTCTCCAATAAGAAATACTTAAGGTTTTCTTTGCAACTCTAAAGAGAGATGAAGGTAGCCATTATAGAAATGTGAATTCATGGAAATTAAACTTCTAAGAAAGAGACAGTGCATATGATGCATACAAAAAATCCATGTTAAGAGTGCCAAGACTCGGGATTCTATACACAACAGCAGTAATCAGAAAGAAACTGTCTCCAACTCAATGGAATATGCAGAGAAGTTGATACAAAAAATTCTTATGACTTTAGTTATTTAACTACCTACAACATGAAAGTCCAATTAATTTTTTATTTTTCCACTATAAAAATCTATAGAACAAGACCCCCCTAGATGGTTATATATACTAATTATTATGGTACTAAAACCTCAATTTTTTTTCAACCTAAGCTACAAAATCCACCAAAAGCCACAAATTGAAGCCACAAATACTCAATTTCATGGTAGAAGGCAAACAAACCACCGAAAAACCCAACCAGTGCAGAAACCTCCAATTGTTTTTCATCCTAAGCCATAGAAGCCACCAATTAAGCCACATAAACCACCAATTGAAGCCACAACACCACATATACTCAATTCATTCATATAAGGCAAACAAGCCACTGAAAAAACCAACCAGTGCAAAAGCACCCAATTTTTTTCAACCTAAGCAATAGAGGCCACCAATTATGCCATAGAAGCCACAAATTTAAGCCATTGATACTCAATTCATTCACAAAAGGAAAACAAGCCACCAAAAAACCCAACTAGTGCAAAAACCCCCAATTCTTTTTCAACCTAAGCCACATAAGCCACCAATTAAGCCACATAAGCCACATATACTCAATTCGTTCACAGAAAGAAAATAAGCCACTGAAAAACCCAAACAGTACAAAAAACCCCAATTATTTTCAATCTAAGCCACAAAATCCACCAATTAAGCCACAAAAGCCATGAATTTAAGCCACAGATACTCAATTCATTCATAGAAGGCAAACAAGCCATCGAAAAACCAAACCAGTTTAAAAACCCCAAAATATTTTTCAACCTAAGCCACAAAAGCGACTGATTAAGCCACAAAAGCCACAAATACTCAATTCATTCACAGAAGGAAAATAAGACACAAAAAGTTTTGAAACTATACACATAAGGAAAACTAATTAAAACATTCCCATTGTACATTCTACCTTTTGTGACTCAGATATTGATTTTGTATTACGTTGCAAAAAACCTAAGGAAGACAATTTTGAGACACTGAAAGTTTTGAAACTATACATATAAGGAAAGCCAATTAAAATATTCCCAATACATAAAAGGAAAAACAAGTCACCGAAAGTTGTGAAACTATACATAGAAGGAAAACCAATTAAAACATTCCCATTACACATTCTGCCTTTCATGAAGCCACCACCGAAGCCACAGATACTCCATAGAAGGCACACAAAGCTAGATATTAACACAAATAAGACAAATGGTGTGAATACCAAGAAAATAGATGTGTTGACAAACATAGTTGCAGGTATGGCTGGAAGGATGAAGAATCCTACCAGGGAGCAATGATGTCAATCTCCAAACTCCTGCTGCAACGAGTCGACCATGGTGTCCAGTGTTGGGTCAAACAGGTTCAAGCAAGAGAGAGTCCCCGAAGAAGCATCAGTTTGAAACCCAACCACATTCGTTGACATACAACCTATTATTTTCAAATATTCGGTGATAAAAAATACTCTTTTTAGATTTACTTAGTAGTGGTCCTAGGTTAAAACTTTATATTTTCAAGTCATTTTTCAAATAGTTTTTTGTTGTCGAATATATCTATGGGCCACCTGGGATAGGGCACACTCCCTAATTTTATTGCAGGCATGATATCAATTAATTACGTTGGAATAGGGGCAGGTCTACATCCCTAAAGCTTAGGTCAAAGGTGCAGAACAATCATACCTACCTGGGCACATGCGATTTCTGTGGTGGTTTTTAATTTAGCATCCTATGTAATAAGAGTGCCCTTGCTGATAAAAAGGGGAGGGTGATTTAATAAATTATGTTCTTCATTTTTACCAAAATACATTTTCTCCCGTTCTATCATTTTTATTTATTTATTTATTTATTTTATTTTATTTCATTTTTATTTTTTTTTTTTTTTTCTCGTTGCGTGAAATCGTTGTCATTGGTTAAGGTGGCCTCCTTCGTTTCACACGGCTCTGAGGAGAGCTAGTGCGCCTTCCTCATGGTAGCACCTGGCTACTCCCTTTTAACAAAGCTGCCATGTCATGGATAACCTCTCTCATATCTACGTAGTTAGTTCTGAAAGTTCACTGTTGTGCACAGACCCATTGCGCACTTGCAAACTTATTACACTCACGAATTCACAGATCCCGTATAAATTACAGATCAACTGGTACCATATCCTGAGATCCAAGGGAAAATCGAATCTTGATATGAGCCAATTTTTTATTTTTATTTTTATTTATTTTCTTTGAGATGAGAAAATTCTTAATCATAGTGGATACACAAGTCTCCTAGCCCCAACAGCGCACATACCTTCACCACACAGAGAGGAGTTGCATAGATCTACTTTCCACATATCTCTCCCTCTTGATCATCTCACAAATCATGTAATCCCGCCTCCCACAGATATTTTTCTCTAAGATGCCTCCTCGAAGAGATCCCTTGGCAGTGGAATTCGACTCCAATGATTTAAATCCCCTACAATTCCTTGCCTCTACTCTTAATGAATTAATCAAAATGCAATAAACAAATACTCCAGATCCCTTGCATTTGGATGCTCGAATCCAGCTCCCTAAGTTTGTTGGGAAAAGCAATGGAGAAACGGTGGATTCATGGATTCGTAGCCTTTCCACCTATTTCAAAACTTTCCCAGGCCTCATCGAAGAGAAAAAGATTCAGATGGTTGCCTTACAATTCGAAGGCCTTGCCAAAACATGGTGGGATATAGAGCAAGAAAAAACCAAATTCTTGGTCGAGCTTGGAGAATGCCCAAGGTCCTCTGCCTCTCCTCCAATCCAAAGTTGGGCTCAACTTTGTGAAGCATTGAGAAACTGTATTTACCCACCAGGGTATGTACAATATTTATGGATATGATGGCACTAGCCCCGCCAACTCCCTACATAAGGAGTGAAAGCTTACATCGACTACTTCTCCAAGATGCGCCTATTGCTTCACATTCCAGATCCAGAAGAAGTATTAATACTCAAGTTTAAGGCTGGCTTATTGGCTCAACTCCATATAGAGGCAGAATTGATTGAAAATTAGACTTTAGACAAAATTTTTCAAAGAGCTCTGGCCAACGAGAAGATGCTCGCTTCTAGGGGTCGTCCTCCTCAATCCCGCCCCACCTCCACCCCTTTGCCCCACGTCATACATCCTTGTTCTCCAAATCCCAATACCAGCACACCCTGGTGTTCCTTCCACAAGACTACTTCCCACAGTAATTCCGATTGTCTAGTTCTCAACTTATGAAAACCAATAAAACCTTACTCACGGAGTCTACTACTTCCCAATCGGTCGATGACAATGAGGATGTTTCCCTTGAAAACCCCGCTGCCCTAGATCCCTTTTTTATCTAAATGACCATTGAAGATGCCAAAATCATCAAGCCTCTTCACACACAACTGCCAAATCAAAATCTCATTGGCTTTACTGATCATGGACAATGGCAGCCAAAAAAATTTGGTGTCTCAAGAATTTGTTAACCAACTTCACCTAGTCACTACTCCACACCCAAAATCCTATCATCTCAGATGGGTTAAAAAGGATGGTACTCGCCTATTAGTTTCCCAACGTTGTTTGATCATATTTTCCATAGGCCCATTTAAAGACACTTTACTTTGTGGCGTCTCACCATTGGACTGTCCTGGCTTACTTCTAGGAATCCCCTACCAAGCCCAAAGAGTTTCCATTTATATGGCTAAAGCCCGCTAGTATAAACTTACCAAAGATGGGCGTACCTATATCCTCACGGAAACACAACCCAAGCCCACTTATATCACAAATAAAATCCTTCATGTCCATTTGAATCAATGTGCCTCTCTCTTTTTGGTGCACTCCATACCACCAAGCAATACTACACATCTGGTTCTCGAACCAATGACTCCTCTCCTTCACGAATTCACTGATGTTTTCCAACCTCCTACAAGCCTTCCCCTATCTCGCCATATCGACCATTCTATTCAACTCATTCTAGGCTCAGCTCTACCTGATGCACCAAATTATAGGTTGGCCCCAAGAGAATAAGAGGAAATGGAGAGGCAATTGACAGACCTCATTAACTCCGGCCACATTCAACCATCCTCTTCAGCCTGTGCTTTTGTCGCCTTTGTAATCCCAAAATGAGAAACCTCATAAATGTGCCTTGTCATTGGTTACAGAGCCCTTAACAAAGCCACAGTAAAGAATCGTTACCCCCATATTGAGGAGTTACTTGACACCCTCCAAGGAGCTAAGTGGTTCACTAAATTGGATTTGAAATCAGGATATCATCAGGTTCGGATGAACCATGCTGATGTGTGGAAGACAACTTTCAAGACCAAATTTGGTCTTATGAATGGAAATTCATGCCATTTGGCCTGACTAACGCACCAACCACATTCATGCACCTCATAAATGATATTTTCAGAGGACATTTGGGTCACATTGTTGTCATTTACTTAGATGACATTCTCATCTTCAGTAAGACATGGGACTCCCACATGCAGCATGTCCGTCAAGTTCTCCTAATCGTCAGAGAGAAAAAGTTACAAGTCAAGGAGAAGAAGTCCTATTTTTGCCAGCGTTTAGTTCCTTACCTTGGTTTCGTGGTCAACTCAGAAGGTGTTCAACTAGATCTCTCTCACATCCAAGCCTTGTAGCAATGGCCACAACCTTCTTTGGCCAACAAGCTCAAAAGTTTCATAGGTGGTATTATTTTTTACCATAAGTTTATTCCTCATTTTTCTCAGATTGATCATTCTTTGCATCAACTCTCTAATAGTCATTCTACATTTACTTGGACTAACGAGGCTACCAACCACGTTTTTCATCTCAAAGAGGCACTATTCTCATATCTAGTGTTGCATCTTCTCGACCTCTCTCAACCATTTGAGGTTGAGTCAGATGCCTCACGGTATTCTATTGGTTCCATACTAAAATAGGGAGGACACCCCATTTCTTATCACTTAGAAGCTCTTTCTGAGGCCAAGAAAAATTATAGTACTTATGACAAAAAAATTTACAGGCTACTCCAAGATCTAAAGCAATGGTGCCACTATTTGTTGGGAAAAGAGACTATTCTCCACATAGACCATCATCCATTGATCTTTGTCAGCTCACAGTCTAAGCTTTAGGAACAAAGGCATCTTAAATGGGCCTCCTACATTCAGAAATTTCATTTGGTGATCAAATATAAGAAGAGAACTTCTAACAAAATGGCAGATTTACTCAGCAACCCACCCATGCTAATCCTCCCAATTCTAGAAGTTTGTTGTGCTAATTATGATTCATGGGAAGCACAGTATGCTATTGATTCATAATTTCAAGAGGTTTGGGTTTCCTTACACAATCCCACAATTATCAATCAGACTCCCTCCTTGGACTACACCATCCAGGATGGTTGGCTCTAAAAATTCAATTTACTTTGTGTCCCACACTCAGATGACCACATCTTGCTCATTTGAGAAGCTCATGCATCAGCTTATGGTGGCCAATTTGGTACCACAAAGACACTCCAGCACCTCCAACGCCATTTCTATTGGCCTTCTATGCAACCTCAAGCTGCGAAATTCATTAGAGCCTGCGCCTTGTGTTCTCAAGAAAAACCATCCAATAGAAAGCATGGCTTATATCAGCCTTTGCCTCTCCCTTCGCTAGCATGGGAATCAATCTCTATGGATTTGTTAAGCGGAATACCCACCACCCAAAAGAAACATGATTTAATCTGGGTAGTAGTTTTTTTTTTAGCAAAATGGCCCTTTTTATTCCCTGCACAAAGACAACTACAACAGTTCAAACAATAGAATTGTATTTCCAGCATGTCTGGCCACATTTTGGACTACCAAGAAACATCATCTCTGATCGAGACTCACGCTTCCTCAACACCTTCTAGAAGACCATCTGGACACTACTTGGGTGTCAACTAAATTCTATACCACCTTCCATCCTCAAACAGATGGCCAAATAGAGGTGGTCAACCGAGAATTGGTCCATGATCTCCGTACTCATTTTGGGCATAGTAAATAGTGGGACAACTATTTACACATTCCGCAGCATAGCTACAACAAGGCCACACATTCTTCTACTGGGTTCTCCTTTTGAAGTATGTTTGGCCTTCCAACCAGTAACCCCAGTAGATATTCCCTTCACTTTGGATCCCCAAGGTACCATGCACCAGCAAAAAGAGAAACACTCAACACACCAGTTTCTTCACCAAATTTCACAACGACACATTGTTGTAACAGCAGCACTCAAAACAGCCCAAGATCGTGCCAAGAAAAGGCATGACAAACAAAGGACCTCTAATACCTTTCAACCAGGAGACAGAGTATGGTTACATTTGGATAAGAAATACTTCAAAGGAAAACATCATAAACTTCTTCCAATCCGATATGGCCCTTATACCATTTTAGAACAAATTGGGGAGAATGCCTATCGATTGGACCTTCCCCCTCAGCTCAGAATACACAATGTCATTAATGTCAATCATCTCAAGTTGTTTGAGTCTCCCCTATTGGAGAAATCAATCACTATTACTCATCCGGTCGACAACATCCCTGATTTCCAACTCCCATTTTCAAAAGACACATTATTGGACACCATGACTCATTATACCAGACATTAGAGCTACACCTCCTACCTTGTGGCACACCAAGGACAAACTCTACCTCAGGCAAAGTGGATGACTGCCGAGGTGGTGCACTGTCTGTATCCTCATCTTTGCATAGATTCCAGGACGCTTCCAGATCTAAAAAGGGAGGAATTGGACCACCTAGGAGAGGTTGCACTCCCTAATTATATTGCAGGCCTACTATCAATTAATTATGCTGGCATAGGGGCAGGCCTGCATCCCTAACGCCTAGATCAAAGGCACAGAACAAGAATATTTACCTGGGCGCATACGATTTCTGCAGTGGTTTTTAATTTAGCATCCTATGTAATAAGAGTGCCCTTTATGATAAAAGGGGAGGGAAATCTAATAAAGTTTGTTCTTCATTTTTACCAAAATATTTTTTCTCTCTCTCTCTCATTCTTTTTCTTCTGCTGTGTGAACATCTATGTTGTTGTTTGCATGGCCTCCTCTTCATTTCACACGGCTTTGAGGGGAGCCAGTGCGCCTTCCTCATGGCATCACCTAGCTACTCCCTTTTAAAAAAGCTGCCATCTCATGAATAACCTCTCTTGTATCTATGTAGTTAGTTCTGCAATTTTACTACTGTGCACAGACTCGTTGCGCACTTGTAGACTTGTTACACTCACGAATTCGCAGATCCCGTAGAAATTACAGATCATTCTAGGTCTGAAATGATACTCCCTCCACTCTATTCATGGTCATTATCATTTCAGAGGTCATGCCATCCATTATCATCTATAGTCTTAGGTCATTCACCATGCTTTCACCTAGGTCAGTGTCTAAGTGTCTTTTGTTTCGCCACCATAAATGTCCAAATTTTGTCATAAAGAAGGTGAACAAAGAGTCATTTTCACCATACAAGTTATCTTCAAAGGGAGTTAGCATAGGTAGTGTTAGTAGTGTATTATTGAATGTAAAACAGGTAATACGAAAAAGGACCCCGCTGCTCACTGCCAGCAACATTTCTTGAGAAATAGCATAACATCTGGAATCACGGTTTAGTTGACAAGAAAACATGCAAAAAACCAGATATATGCATGGAAAGACATTAAGCAGAAAAAGTAAGGGTTTGCTCCATATACTAGTAGACAAGACAAGAACAATTTTTGAAAGAATTTTTATATTAATCGGGCACCTGGGAGGAAAAAAAGAAGGTGTATCCAATTCTCCTCAGTGGGATGGGTTCTTGGAAGTCCTCAGCACTTCAGATCTAAGCTTTCTCTCTCCTGTTGGTGTAGAAAACCCAATGCAAATAATAGAGCTCAATGGGAGCAAATGATGAAAATGGGACCAAGTGTATAGATCCAGAGTGATCTAGTAGGCAACAAAAGGTGAGGAATGATGGGGAAAACCCTCCTATTTATAACAAAATATTGGGTCATTCTAGATCTTGGTGCATGATTAAAATAATGTTAACCAAATCTAGATCCACCTCTATGGAATATTTTATTATTATTTGTTGGAGGGAAAGGGTGTTTGACTTGGGTCAAATCCTTTGATTAGTGAAAAATAAATAAATAAATGATTTATTTATCTTTTTAAGGAAGTGGTTGGAAGATAATCAAATAAATAATGATTTATTTGATTATTGGTGGGTGATTTGGTCATATTTAACAAGGAATATTATCTAAATAAGATTTAAATAATTATTCCTAGAAAATAATAAGATAACTAAGGGTTTATCTCATTAATTTCTTTGTTTTTGGGTTAAACATGACTGGGAATAATAATTAAATTATGGTTTAATTAATTATTCCATGAGGAAAATCAAACAAATATAGGTTTGTTTAATATTTCCTTTTTGGGGTTTCCTGTTTAGACCATAAACAACCTAATAAATGTGGTTTACTAAGTTATTTTACATAGTGAAAGCAATTTTACTTAGGGTAAAATTGGTCTTACATGGTGTACTTGGGTCCATCTAATGATAATAGGTTAGATGACCAAAAAATGGTGTAACGGTAGGAAAACAAAGCAAGACAATTTTCTTCTCTCAAAGCTTGCTACATTGTCAAATTATTCAAAAAAGAAAAGTTTTTCTCAAAGTTCATGATTTCGCTAAAAGACAAAAGAAAGTTGCTTTATGATGTTATAAAGGGGAAAAGTGACTTCCTCAACTCATTTTATCCTTTCTTTTTCGATAGAGGTCCTCTCTCGCCTTCAAAATACTTCATAACTGCCAAAGGTGGAAGAAAACCAATGTAATTTGAAACCAAACTCATTCTGCAAAGTAGTGCGATGTTTCTGGCACGACATTTCTGGGTGTTGGTGCTATGTTTTTGCCACTACGCTACGCTTCTGCCAAAGGCCCTACACTTTTGGGTTTTAGCCTCCAAATCAATCATTCAAGCTTCAAAACAAGTGCACAAAAATTCAGTCCTCCTAATCAAAGTGGACACTCTCACTACCTCTCTCAAGTCAATTCATCAACATATGAGTGAATTCCCTCCTTAGGATTTTGCTCCACTACGCTTTTAGTGCCTTTCATACTTGATTTGTTTCAATTATTTAAACCCTCATCCCACCATCTAAGACCTTCACATATATTCCATAGACCATACCCTAACACTCCCTATCACTCATAGCCACCTTTACCATTATTTTTATTAAAACCTTAATTTCCCACTACATTTCCACAGGAAAACTAGGAAATCCCTGTGTTTTCACATTTTGGTCAATCTCCTCATACCCATTTTAATAAAATTCACTTGTAGCCTAAAGATAAGACATCACCCTACCTCCTCAAATTTTTTTGAATCATTCCTTAGCTTCTTGATGCAGCACGAAACAATAAATTACACATATTACGTGGACCTATGGGTTATGGCCCACATAAAATCCCTTTACTCGCAGCGGATTACAATATTGGAGTTTTTATAAATATATATATAGAAGAAATTAACA
Source organism: Pinus albicaulis (assembly GCA_034641835.2). Lineage (NCBI taxonomy): Eukaryota > Viridiplantae > Streptophyta > Pinopsida > Pinales > Pinaceae > Pinus > Pinus albicaulis. The sequence continues at coordinate 12,071 of JAXQQM020059659.1, forward strand.
ATGGTTACTTTATCACTGCTTCAACAGTTTTTAAACAACTCACAATATTCCCCAAAACACATGCATACACGCGGAATGGTGGTTCTAGGGTCCCACAACATGGTGACCAATAAAAAAAGTCGCATTTTTCTTGCCCTCAAGTTTAACTCTTTACCGATTAACGACTAAACCATAAATTATGCGATGTGTGATAATGCGCAATGTCGACATGTATCCACTTCGCAACATCACATCACAATCCAAATAACATACCGCGTGATTTCCTTAACAGTAAACTCTAAAATCTGCGATTTGCGAAATCACTCTATTTGTGATTTATCCTCCACTGTTGATCTACACCCAAATCTATCGGTCTTCACTGCTCACCCTTCATCACATCGCAAATTTCCCAACTTATCTTTCGATGTGATCTCATCCCTTCATCTCTCACCTTCACATCTACGATTTGATCATGACCATCCGCTCATGTTTCAAGCAGCTCTTTTTTGTCTCTTCAGCCTACACTGATCTCTATTATAGCTTTTTTCTACGCGAAGCTCATAGGAACTTCGTCCTCTCACTCACACTCACACTCTATTAATTTACAGAAAGAACACAAAAATATACTAAGAATTCGAAATAAAACAACACACAGATACTGTAAGTTCCAGAATATCACAGATACTTAAAAACACACTAATTTCATTATTGTTCGAGCTCGAATACAGGCCAAGGCCATTGTGGCCTGAAATAGAAATTTTTCCCTCAAGATACATTGCACTCTGCCCTTTTTTATCTGGACATACAGACTCACATTTATAAAGAAATTACATGTGAGTGGATCATCTAAATTCCATGATTTCTTCTCCCACAATCTCTCAACTAAACCCCTATATCTCTATGTTTGATTACATGGCAGATAATTACAATTAATCAAGTCTTCTAGAGACTTATCGCTTCCATCATTTCAGTTCTGTTTCACGGAATTTTCCCCCATTTACAAACAGTTGTCCACGTCTCGTATTTCATAGCATTGACTTTGAATTTTAATTAATGTGCTCCGATTCTCCTGCATCACTTCCTTACACCTCATCTCAACTCCTAGAGTCACCCTTTCCCTATCCCCTTTTTTCCAAAATCCACTTTCCCTACCCACTCCATCTAAGCTAGGGTTTCATCCTGTTCACAAGCACTATGGAAGATGAAAAGAAGATTCATAATAGAGGCCACCATTCTAGGTTTGAGCCATCCAGTTTTAAAGAACTTAATGCTTCCCCTTATGCCAAGAGATGTTTTGAAAATAATGGTTGTTTGAGGTTTTGTGAGAGAATCATGGAGGTAGGCTGTCATGCTCAATTGACTAGCTTTTTTACCACTAACTCTAGTAGAGACAAGACCATCATAGCATGCATTGAATTCACTTTATCAGTAGATGATATCACTTCAGCAACAACTATTCGAAATGAATAAGGAGTTTGGTTCAAAGGCATGGAATTGGACCTTGAGAACTACACAATGTTCCTAAAACCTCATTGCAGAGATGAAACTGAGTATGTTTCCCTTTCAGGCATGTACTTGATAAGTATGCCCCACTGATGAAGCTAATCATGAAATATTTTACATGCAAAGGGAGATTTTCAAGACTGTACCAATACCATTTCAGATTACTAATGCACTTCACAACCACCAAGTCACTCAATTATTTGTCTAACTATTTATTCAGGAGTTTGTTCAAAATGGCGGAAAAGGCACATAGCAAAGATAAAAATCATCATCCTAGTTTTTTCCACCATGGTTTGGTCAAGCTTGTTGTTTTGCACCAGCTCTCAACAAACAATATGACCTAGGAAACTTTCATGGAGAAAGTTGCATCAACGCCTGCTACTAGTCCACCTATTGTTAATATCACATCATTAGCATCAACGCAACCAAAGGAGGTTGGCTCTTCAAGTAGGAAAGCAGAGTTTTCAAAAGCACCTAGGGTTGAGATCACTCAAACCTATGAGAAGAGTAAGAGGATGATTTTTTCTTCCAATACCATCAAAGGTGTACTTGCACCTGAAGCTACACCTGAGCAAAGAAAAATAGTAGAGCATTCACCTAGACATGATGGTGAGTCACCATTGCAGCAACATGATGAAAAATAACCCTAGAGGTTGACATGGCAGAGCTTGTGAAGTAAAAGTCAGCGGAGGAAATCATAAAGGAAAAATATGCAGAGATAGCAGAGTTGAGGGAGAGCCTCTCAATGGAAAATTTTCACATCACCTTCTTATAGAAAGAGAATCTGCAGTTAAAAGTGAAACAACTCTTACAAGACAATCCAAAGGTGCATATTGAGGCAGATAAAGGTACATCAAAGAACTGGTAGATGATAATTAGTTGGAGGATATAGAAGTTGAAACAAAATCAAGGAGACCAAGGACAAGAGGTCTCAAGGGGGCGCTTGAGAAAGAAAAAGAATCAGCTCCTCCATTAGGTTTGCTAACTTTTGATGAATTAATTGTTGCTGAAATCAATCAAGATAGAGATTATTCGCTTGACAGGGTGAATGGAAATCTTGATAATATTTTGAAGAAATCCAAAAATAACAATGACCTCCAGAGGCATATGGAAAACCATTATTGCGCTAGAAACAAAATCTACCAAATCACGTTGAAGCAATTGAAGAAAAAGCTCAAGGAACCCGAAATGAAGCTCAAGGAGAAGGATATCTTGCACCTACTTGATGAGGAATCATTATTTGTTTATCCTATCATCCACACGTGTCATAAAACAAATTTTGAGAGATTTTGAGCATTTTGAGCATTTTTGGTGATTTTTTGGAAATTTTAGAAATTTGGCTTTCACAGAAGCATCGCGTAGTGGTGCGACACTTTTTATCAGGGCACTCAAATGAAGAATGGCTTATGTAGATGGATGGATTTTCACTTGTACATTCTAGATCAGGTCCTGGTTTTTCATGACACCTATTAATTTTTGGCTAGGAGAATGGATTTTTGAAGGCCTTGTAGGAGGTATTTTCTCAGTTACAAGGTTGGGATGGAAAGAGGACGCATAGGGATACCTAGCCCAATATTCGAATTTGCAGATGGATGCCTCAAGGTCAGCCAAAATCACCCTCAAATTTGTATGACGCTTCAGCTGGCAGGCGTGATGCTTCTGCTAACTGGCACAATGCTTTTGTCTTGGATTCCTTTTGGACAGTTGTCAAGCCAGAATGATCCAAATTTCAAGGTTGTAGCTATCCTATGAGATGTATTTTGGATAAGAGAGTTTGTTTTTTCCTCTCATTGTTTATGAATCATGTAATTAATGAAGGAGCCATACACTCCTAGTTATTAGCTAAATTTGGGGGGATTGTTTCTAACTTCCCTATAAATTAGGAAATGACTCATAGGGTGCATTTGTGAAGTGTTTTGGATTAGATTGCGACTAAATGAGGTGGAATGTTCTCTATTTTCTATATGTACTCCAAACTCAAGCCTTTTTATAGGTTGGATAGTTGTTATTTGCAATGGATCTATTGCACAAGTTTTTTTTTTAATGAAATCAAAGACAATGTTGCAGACAAGTGTTGAGACTCCAATGGTATTCCTTTGAGAATTTGTTTTTCTTTATAATATTATCAAGTTGAATGTTATGTTATCCTTCTTTCACATATATGCTTTTACATGTTAATATTATTAGTATATAGATTTAAATCATGCTTTCCATGCTTTGTTTTTATAATATTTACATGAACATGCCTTTTCTCTTCTGATGAATGAATTCATTTTAATGCTCATTCTGATTCTGTCTCTGTTCACCCTATACACAATGAAAAATTAAGCATGTTCCTAAGCCTACCTACCTAGCCTCATCCTTGCTTCTACAATCTAACCTTTGAAATCTGACCTAAACCCTATACCTAGTTCCCTAACTGTCATTCATATTCAGAAAAAACCCAAAACAAATAAAACCCCAATTTACTAAAGTTTAATACCTAGCCTAAGATCATTATACATCCAGTCATCTCACTGGATGCTAAAGTGACATTGAGAGAGCCCTCTCTGGTTTTGGTAGGGCTAGTTACCTAACCTAGAGATTGGTTTGTGGTTACCTTCCTTCAGTTCCATTCTCAGCCATGGGAACGGGGGGAAGTGATAACACAACCCAAGGGAAGAAACCCTTTACTGTGACCACACCTTGTAGAAATTTTAATACAATTATGTATTTCTTGGATTCTCCTGATCTAAAAATTATATGCCACTGTTAAATACATAATCACTTCAAAACAAATCTTTGCGGAAATTTAAAAGACGATCACCAATTGTAAACACATGAAGAAAGATCATTCACACATAACAAATATGTTTACCTGGAAAGCATGAAGCTAAAAACCCCACTATCATATATTATTTATATCTCATGGATCATGAAACAATCTCATACAAAACTCTACTCCAAAAGCTCTCAGTACAATATACAATCGTCTCACACTGTCATGTAGAAATTTGGAAAATGCCTTAGCCAATTTTCTGCCTCATAACATCCCGCCTCCATTGTGCACAGACAAATTCGATGCAATCACGCCCTCCTTAACTGTGCAATCCTCATGAGCATATCCAATGTGTGTTTGGCTTGCAAGAGTGCAATCCAATATAGTACAAATGATAGTCAACTGTCCCTTTCACCTACCTCTCAACTAGGTCTCCACAGGATCTAGCATGCATGTAGTTAACAGTAGTAAATCTTCAGTTGCATGTAAGATCATTCCATGTGAATTAATTTAATATTTAATTCATTGATCTCTCACTAGTGTATCTTCAGTTACAACTAGTTACGACTAGCACAACTGAGTTTAACTCACTTAACTAAGGTAAAATACTTTACAACTCACATAACTACACATCCAACTCTGTTGCAACCTCAAATCACTCTGTTAAAACTAATTCCACTTGCATCTCTCGCCAACCAACCTTAGAACACAAAATTCCTTTAGCTAACTAGTTTTCCACTTCAGTTAGCTGATTTCAAGTGCTTCAAGAGAATAGATTAATATTTATTGTCCCACTATTATTAAGGGATAATAATAGTCGGCATGCATCTATAAATAGACATGCGATCTATAAATAGACTTCGAAAATACATCTAAAAATAGAACATCATCTATAAATAGAATTTTCTCAACATCTACAAATAGACTTCTGCTATAAATAAAATTTTCTCATCCATTCTAAAAATAGACATACACCTAGAAATAGCATGTGGGGCCCACCTAGTGTAGGTGCTTAATTTTCACTAGGATCATCAACTTGTTGAATCTCAACACTCCCTCTCAACAAGAAAGGGATTATCCTTCACCCCGATCCTGTCTCTATGGTATTCGAATTTTCTCATGGTGAGCACCTTCATCAGAATATCTGCATCCTGATCCTCTGTAGGAATGTACTGAAGAAACATGATCTTCCACTGCACACAATATCTGATATGATGACACTGTATATCTATATGCTTAGATATACCATGAAACACAAGATTAATCGAGAACTTAATGCAACTCTGATTATCACAATGAATCACTGTAGGATCTAAATGAGAAGAAAACAAACCAACCAGAATCTTTCTCATCTAGATAGCCTCACATGCAGCTTGATTTTCTACCATGTATTCTGCTTCCGCTGAACTAAGTGCCACAGATCTCTGTTTCTTGCTATGCTAAGAAATAGTTGTAGATCTGATACTGAAGACCCCTCCTGATGTGCTCTTTTTGTTCGTTGGGTAGCCTTCCCAATCTACATCCGTGAAGTCATGAAAATTCACCTCATCTGTCTGTCTGTACCACAACCCATACTCAAATGTGCCCCTAAGGTATCTCAGGACATGCTTGTCTGCCTTCCAAAAGAGCTTGGTAGGCCTAACCTTCGCTTGTCTAAGTTGGTTCACCAAATAGAATATGTCTGGTCTTTTATTCACTAAATACATTAGCGAACCCACTAACTGTCGATAGAAAGTAGCATCCACTACCTCCCCAGATGTATCATCCTCTTTCCTCCAGTTTCCTCGATGAGGAGTATCCATGGGTTTGCAGCCCTCCATGTGAAACTTACCCAGTATCTCCCTTTCATACTTTCCCTGAGACACAAAAATTTCACCATCTTGCTGCCATATTTCCAATCCAAGGAAATAATGAAGGGGGCCCATATCCTTCATCTCGAACTCCTTTGAAAGGTCCTCCTTGCATGAGTGTATCATCTGCTCATCACTAGTCAATATTAAATCATCAACATAAAGAACAATTTAAAAAAGCTTACCCTCCACCACAATTTGGTATATTTTTGCATGTGTCTCACTCTTGGTGAAGCCAAGTCCAGTGAAATAGCTGTTGATACGAGTGTACCAAGCACGAGGTGCTTGCTTCAGCCCATACAATGCTCTTTTGAGTTTGCACACATGCGACTAGCTACTGAAGATCTCAAATCCTTCAAGCTACTCAATGTACACTTCTTCCTTAATGATCCCATTAAGGAACGTAGTCTTCACATCCATTTGATTAATGTACCAACCCATTTGTGCTGAGAGAGAAAGGATGGTCCTTATGGACAAATACCATGCGACAGGTGAAAAGGTTTCTTCACAATTAATCCCCTCGATCTGTGAGAAGCCCCAGGCCACAAATATGGCCTTGTATTTCTCAACACTCCCATAAACATCTTGCTTTACCTTGTAGATCCATCTTGAACCTACCATTGATTTATCAACTAGCCTTGGAACAATTTCCCAAGCACTATTTCTGACAATGGATTCATACTCCACCACCATTGCATCTACCCATGTGTGCTCCTGCACTGCTTCCTAAAAGGAAGATGGCTCAGTCACAATACATTTTCACATGAGAGCCATGTATCTAGTGAATCAGTTAGGAGATTGTATTTGCCTGCGTTGTGAAGTAGGGACTCCTACATTCTGTGTCGCATCAAGTTTCAACCTCTCAGCTTTTTTGGTACGTCTTCTGCCAGTTCTGATGTTTGGCTTTGCATGTGGACTCCTCCACTCCATGAACCTCCTCCTGTGGTTGATCCACATCTAGACAATCATATTTGGGAACCAAAATTTCCTCCTCCACATGCAAGTCCAGCCCCCTCTCAAGCGACAACTGCATGGCTTTACCCTCATCGAATTTTATATCCCATCGCATAACAATCATCTTACTGTTCAGAAAATACACAAGATAATTATGGGGTGTTTCTATGTACCCCACAAATATCCCAACTTCAGCAGTCGGCTCCAGCTTCTTCTTGGCGTTCTTGGTCACATGCACATAAATAGATGAGCCAAAATCTTAAAGTGAGAAACATTTGGTTTCTTACCAGTAAAAGCTTCTTCAGGTGTACTCACGCCAAGTACTCTATGAGGACAGCGTTTTTGCACATAAAATGCAGTGTTGCATAATTCCGACCACAAATACATTGGTAGGCCCTGATCATGCAAAATTTCTCGTGCCGCACCCACGATCGTTATGTTCTTCCTCCCCACGAACCCATTTTGTTGTGGGTTATGAGGCGCTATGAGTTCACTTCAAATTCATTCTTTGCTACAGAAGTCTTTGAATTTGTTCGAGATGTATTCTCCACCATTATCGCTCCGTAGAGCCTTCACTTTCTTCCCCAAATCTTTCTCAACCAATGCCTTAAACTCATAGAACTTTGAGAATGTTTGATCCTTCTTCTGCATGAAGAAGATCCAGCATTTACGAGAAAAGTCATCAACAAAAATAACATAATACCTGTGTTTTGTTGTTGAAGCAACCGATAATGGTCCACACACGTCTGTGTTAACTCTCTCCAGGATCATCGAAGCAAGGTTCTCCTTTTCATGAAAGGTGGAATTTACATACTTCCCGATGGTGCAACCCTTGCACTCATCTAACTAAGCAAGTGTTCCTAGTGGAAGTCCAGTAGATATTTGTTGCATGAATTTCAAGCCTCCATGATGAAGATGGCCCAATCGCATGTGCCATAATTCGCCCTCATCCCGGCTCACCACTTTTTCTGCCTTTCCCATAATGGCAGCACAACCTTCTACCTCCAACTTGTAGAGATTCTTAACTTGAATCCCTATCCTCTTGGCTTGACCCGTTGTTTTATGTCGCAGGAAAGATTTTCCATCGCTGAAAACAACGTCATAACCTTTGTCCTCCAACATTGTGACTGAGACCAAGTTTTTCTTCAAACCTGGAACATGCATAACATCTTTCAATTGAAATGGTTTACCTAACTCCCTCTCAAAGGTAATGGTATCAATGCTAGTCGCATTGTATTGTCCATCATCGCCCATCTCTATATGAATTTGGAGATCTTTCTCCTCCAAGTCACTGAAAATCTCCTTATCTCCCGTTATGTGGAAGGAAGCACCACTATCAAGATACCACACCGATCCCATTGCGCTTGAAACCAAGCATGCAATCAAAGAGAAATCAAGTTCAAATTGCGAGGCAAGGGCCTCACCAGTTGCAGCTCTAGCAGCCTTATTTTTTTTCTTCTTCTGTGGGCAGTTAGTAGCAAGATGCCCATTTTCGTGACAATGAAAACACTTCACCTTGGACAAATACAGCTTCTCACCTTTAGACTTGGATTTTGAGTGGAATTTCTTCCCCTTCCCTTTCTTTGCCTTGGCAGCCAAAGCACAATCCTCTTCATCATCATGCTTTGATGAAGAGCCACCTTTGATGTTCTGCTTGAACTATTCCTGCACTAGATCTGACCACAGTTGTTCCCAATCTGGAATTTCTTCCCGTCCGTTGACAAAGTATTGATAACTGTGCTAACTCTTAGGAAGTCACAAGAGAGCCAAGCTCAAAAAATCATCATCGGAAACAGTGATTCCCACACTCCCCATTTCATCCCGACATTGGAAAAACTTTGTGAGATACTTTGGAATATTGTCGCCCTTTTCCATCTTGATCTTTCTGAGTTTATCCTTCAACACCAATTTCCTATGGTCGTTGCTGCTTTGGAAAAGATCCATAAAATCCTTCCAAATAACATATGGAGTGGCTTTCCCATGAAGGCTTGAGAAAATGTGGTCTCGTACACCTTCCAACAAAATCCTTCTCGTCTTCGCTACTTTCTTTTGCCAGACGTCAAGTAATGCAGTATCTATCGAAGTGGGCTTAGGAACATCATTATCAATGAATTCATTCAAGCCATTATCTTCAAGCACCACCTCCATCCTGTCCTTCCAGGAAATATAGTTCGATCTGCCTTCGAGTGCATACTCTAGCCGCAAACCATTGAAAGCCATTTCGATGTTTACTCAATTGAAGCACCAAGAAATTCTTGCAGCAAATTCGAATTGTTTCCACCAACAAACTTAGCTACTGCTTCAAAATTGCAATCTTCTGTGATCTGATACCATGTAGAAATTTTAATACAATTATGTATTTCCTGGATTCTCCTAATCTAACAATTATATGCCATTGTTAAATACATAATCAATTCTACAAAAAAATTTGTGGAAATTTAAAAGATTGCCAATTGCAAACACATGAAGAAAGATCATTCACACATAACACAGATTTTTACCAGGAAAGCATAAAGCTAAAAACCCCACTATCATATATTATGTATATATCATGGATCATGAAACAATATCATACAAAAATCTACTCCAAGAGCTCTCAGTACAATATACAATCGTCTCACACTGTCATGCAGAAATTTGGCAAATGGCTTAGCCAATTTTCTGCCTCACAATAGCTTGCCTCCACTACGCAATCCAAGTTGATTACAAAGACAAATTCGATGCAATCACACCCTCCTTGACTGTGCAATCCTCATGAGCATATCCAATGTGTGTTTTTCTTGCAAGAGTGAAATCCAATATAGTACAACTAATAGTCAACTGTCCCTTTCACCTACCTTTCAACTGGGTCTCCACTTGATCTGACATGCATGTAGTTAACAATAGTGAATCTTCATTTGCATGTGAGATCACTCTATGTGAATTAGTTTAATATTTAATTCACTGATATCTCACTAGTGTATCTTCAGTTACAACTAGTTACAACTAGCACAACTAAGTTTACCTCACTTAACTGAGTTAAACTACTTTACAACTCACATAACTACACATCCAACTTTGTTACAACTTCGAATCACTCAGTTACAACTAAGTCCACTTGCATGTCCCACCAACCAACCTTAGAACACGAAATTCCTTCAACTAACTAGTTTGCCACTTCAGTTAATTGATTTCAAGTGCTTCAAGAGAATAGATTAATATTTATTGTCCAACTATTATTAAGGGATAATAATAGTCGGCATGCATCTATAAATAGACACACGATCTATAAATAGACTTCGCACATACATCTAAAAATAGAACATCATCTATAAATAGAATTTGCTCAGCATCCATAAATAGACTTCCACTATAAATAGAATTTTCTCATCCATTCTAAAAATAGACATACACCTAAAAATAGCCCGTGGGCCCCACCTAGTGTAGGTGCTTAATTTTCACTAGGATCATCATCTTGTTGAATCTCAACACACCCCACCTCTGCGGCCAAACAACACACTGCAAAAACCAAACAACACATCACAACAATCAAACAAGATACCATAAAAACTAATAAACCCCCCCTCACCTCACCATTAAAAAACAACTCAATCACAATACAGTAAACACTCACTGAAAATTACCATTGGAGTAGAACGCGCCACTATCGTGCCTTGACAGAAATGAACGAAAATGAAACAACGTAATCATAATCATTGTAAAGGAAACCCTAATTAGCACCAAAATTGAATGATGGGTCCACTCCAGGAAGGTAACATGTGCCTCGACATGATGGACACGTGTCATACTAATTGTGTATGCCACTTGTCTAAATTGGGCCACATAGGGAGGCCACACAACTACTGGCCTCCCTCCCCTAAGATGAATCTAAATTGATTGTATTATACACTGATGTTTTTATATTATTTTTTAATTTACAGAATGGTTTTTGTTCTAGATCGAGAATCAAGATCAATATGATTGGTTGTATTATATAATGATATTTTTTATATTATTTATTTATTGTTTAATTTATAAATTAGTTTTTACTTTTAAATACAAGGTTTGAAAGGGTCATATCAAACAGTTTTTAAATTTATAGAATGATTTATATTTATTTTAAACATTTTTGTCTCTAGTAAATGTTTGATGTGGAATTATTTTGAAGAAAGAAAACATCGAAATTATTTTAATTTTAAAAATCACTTAACAAGTTATTTATCATTTTCTCTTTATAATTATATTTATTATATATTTTAATTAATATTATATTAATATATTTTATATCTAATTAATATTTTAAATTTTAAATATTAATTTATTGATAAAAGCATCCATAAAGAAATATAAATTTTAAATATTAATATTTAAATAAAAAATTATTCACGTTTGATCTTAGACTTTTGTGATTTTGTGATTCATATTGTATTTCGGATTAATCATATCATTAAATTATGTTCAATATTTCGAACCATATAAAATGATTCAATTAACTTTTAAACGTAAATATTTTATTTTTTGAAAAAATAAATAAATTATTAAGATTAAATAATTGTAATTTACGAGTAAACTAGAATCAATTAATATATTAAAAAATTATGATTTTATTTAAATATCTTTGGTTGAATTTCATATTTTAAATATAATATTCTTAATATTTTTATTAAAAAACATTTTTGAAAAATTAAAGTTATATACGATGATGATGATGATGATGAACATCTGATAAGACCAATGCAGCCTATCGGAACTCAAGAAATGAAAAAGAATCAAAGTTCAATTCTTCAAAACCTTGTTTCTATGATCAAAGAGAAGGGAAAGAAGCGCTCCAAGATCCTTATAGGTGGGTCGGCTTAGTAAGTCAAGAAGATTGAAAGTGTGGTAGATGTTAAGGAATTGAGAGAGAATGTAAGTAAGAGTCGGGCAGTCTAAAAGGAAGTGTGTTTCATCTTCCACCTGGTTAGTATCGCAAATCTAAAATATTCTAGCGTTCCAGGGAGTCTTGGGATAGACCACTTCCCAGTCTCACTCCGAAGCTCATGAGAGTTAGTTCTTATCCTAGCGATGTTCATTTTTTTCTTAGTGTTGGTCAATAGAGAGAGATAATTTTGATTATCAAGGGTGGGTTTGATCACCTCATTATAGTATCTTAGCTTCCTTTTACCCTCCAACTCCGGATCTGCCCACAACTTGTCCTTACACTTGGAGGAAATAGTATTTTTGACACTATCTTCGCTTCCCATACTGAGTTCTTCCTTAATTCCCCAATGGATGAGCCAAGATTGGGCATCCTTATGCCACCTGCGCATGAGGCGAAGGTGGGGGTTTTGACTAAAGTTAGAAGCAATTTTTGGGAGCCTTTTGGATTCCATGTTGTAAAGCTTCTTCTTATACATCAGATCTCTAAACATAGTCATACTTTCAATGGGGGCCATACCAACTTTGATCAAGAGGATATGATAGGGAGTATTTCCCTTGATATTTAGGTTGTAGGTTATGAAATGCTTTTGAATCATCTCAATATTCCTCCATAACTCTTTGGATATACTGCAACCCCAAACTTCACAGCCGTATAATACAACATGGGTAACAAGAGTCTCAAAGAGGAACCTATTTTTACTCCAAATGTAAATATCGACCTACTTACAATTGTTTTGAAGCTCATAATAAGATTTCTATCCTCCAGTAATCCTTTTCTCTATGTTAGAATTCCAGTTGAGCTGATGAGGAAAGTTAATGCCCAAATATTTATAAGAAGAAACCTGCTCTAAGCACTCATTATTATACACGAAATTACCATGGGTGATGTTTTTGGATTTAATGATCATGACTTTATTCTTATTGGTATTAACTGTCATACCCATCTTGGAGAAATATAAATGAAGAGTCTGAAGCTACTTGTCAAGGTCATCATGTCTTTCAGCAAGAATAACTATATCATCGGCATAAAGGAGAAGAGTAACGAGAACATCAACAAGCTCGCTGCCCTTGCATCCTGCAGTTTCTAGCCACTCCTTTAGCTTATCAATGTATATGCAAAAAAGGGTAAGGGATAGGGGATACCCTTGCTTAACTTAAATATTGAATTTAATGTCTTTAGACCACCCCTCATTGGTCTTAATTTTGGAAGTGATGGTCTCGTAGAGACGGATAACAATCCTCGGCTCCGGAGGGACCATGATCTCTTTAAGTCTCTCCCAAATCTTATCTCGAGGAACAATGTCAAAATATTTTCTAAAGTCCACAAACAACATAATAGATCGACTTTACTATTGTGTCATTCCTCAATAATGATCCTGAGAGTGACAAGATGGTCGATAGTTAAGAGATGTCTCCTAAAACCAACTTGACCTTTAGCTCTTTTTTGCTGGCTTTCAAGCCAAAGGCTAAGATTTTTTTCCAAAATGAGCCCATAAAAATTGGGCAGGATTTGGCTAATCATAATGGTCTTGTAATTAAATTGAACACTTTTGTCCCCATTTTTAAAGATAGGTACAATAAGGATTTGTGTCCAAAGTTGATGGAATCCATGCGTTACATCCAAATTGAGAAGCTTGTGAAGATGAGGAATGAGGATAGATCTTCCCATTTTAAGGATCTCAAAGCTTCTGAGACCCCCTTCAAGATTTAGCTCAATAGTGAGCTTTCACACACGACTCCATGTCTTCCTATAGAATACATCCTCCTTAATTGAGTTATCAAGGTAAGTCTATAAAATTGGCTAACATAACTCCTTAAGAGAGTTGTCCTAGTTTTTTAAGGGGATAAAATGATTATCTTTATTTTACGAACAAGCACATTCCACTAAAAATTTAAGGGTGCGACTTTAGAAAGGTGGAGAAGATAACCCTATATTTTATTAATATACGACATCTTCTTCCTCTTGATGATATTTGTGTATATATTGATATTCTGAAGCTTAATGATTTCATTAGGAGCGTCTCTGATTGTTTTCCTGACAATTTTACAATCTTTGTCACACCATGGATTGGAAGTTCTATAATTCTTCTTAAACGAAGTCTCATTAGAGAAATTTCAAATGGTATTCGAAGGATAAGAACGAAATGGTAATAAATTTGATCAATGTTGTTATTATAATTCAAGGAATCTAAATCCTTTTCTAAATCCCTTATGAAGAGGTCGGCTTTACTTCTATTGAAGCAAATGTGTCTTTTGCTTTCATTGGTCTCCCACATGTGGGTGGTATGCATAACAAGATTGAGGGATAGAGACAGAGGTTTGTGGTCAGAGTCAGGCTTGAACCCGTTAAGTAGCTCAAATTTTGTAATAAGATTGAGGACGAGGGTATCGGAAATCACATAATCCATGACACTACTACCCAACCCATGGAAAAATTAAAAATTATATTCTGATTTTTATAAATGTAAATTACTATACTATATTATATATTAAAAGAAAAAAATAATCATCTTAAATTTTAGTTTTTGAAACAAAAATGAAAATAAAAATGAATTTATTTTTTATTTATTTTTTATAATAAATTGTCTTTTTCTATTAATATCTAATTATGTAAAAAACTGGAATCTCAATTCATAAATTTAATCAAAATAGAATTTTATAAAAAAATGTTTATTTCACAATTTTTATTTTTATTTTCCTCCATTACCTTATTTAAAATTTAATAATTGAGACTCTTTAACATTTTATTTCTATGATATAAGAATCCCTAGATCCTTGTAGTTTTGTTGACTGAACAAGTCAATAAAGTTAATAGTGTAGCAAAGATTATGAAAATTAAAATGGATGTGAATAAGATTCAAACAATCTAAGAGAAAGTGTTTCTTATTTTTAACCCTTTTAGTATCTCAAAGGCGAAATCTATAATCCTAATGTGTTTTGGGAATAGAACAATGCCCGGTTTCGTTTCGAATCTCATGAGAATTAGTTCTTATTTTGACAATATTCATTTTCTTCTTAGCACTATGCAAGACAAGAAGATAATTTTGGTTTTTGAGATTTGGGTTGATCACCTCTTTATAATACCCTAGCTTCATTTTCCCTCTAACTCCTTATATTCCCACAATGTATCCTTAAATTTGGAAGAATAATATTTTTAATATTATCCTTATTCTTTAATATGATCACCTTCTTTACCGCAATGGTCTAGCCAACACTAGGCATCATTATGCCAACCTTTCTTGAGCCAGAGGTAGAGATTTTGGCGAGTGTTAGAATACATTTTAGGATAACTCTTGGCTTCCATGTTGTATAGCTTCTTATTATACATGATATACCTAGTCATAACCATGCTTTTAATGGGGGAAATACCAACTTCAATAAAGAGGATAGGGTAGGGAGTACATTCTCTAATATTGAGGTTGTATGTTATATATTACTTTTGCATCAAGTCATTCTTCCTCCACGATTCTCTAGATATACCACAACCCCAAACCTCACATCCATATAAAATAATCAAGGCGAGAGTCTCAAAGATTCGTTGACTTACAAGTGTTTTCAATCCCATAATAAGCTTTTAGCCTCCAATTATCATTTTCTCAATGCTATAATACCAATTGAGATTATGATGAAAATTGATTCCCAGATACTTGTATGAAGAAACTTTATCCAAGTAGTTATTATCATAAATTGAATTATCATAGTTGATATTTTTGAATTTAATTATCGTTACTTGAGTCTTGTTAGTATTAAGAGTCATACCCATATTGGAGTAGTAATATTGGAGGATTCTAAGCTACTTGTCGAGATCGTCATGGCTCATGGATAAAATAATGGTTAATTTTTGATAGCTCAGTGACAAATTCCAATCATGGGACTAGATTCCTCTTTTTGAGAGGACCAATTTTAACTATTGAAGTGCTCAATTTGGAAAAGGGAAAGTGTATTTTGTATTTTATCCTACATGTGCAAAAAAGGACAGGTTTGCCCAAAAGAGAAATTAAAGACGAAATGCAATTATCTAAAGAAAGGAACAATAATCCCTAATAAAAATTACCATGGTATCAGAGGTGGGTTGAAGAAAAGTCATTGAAGATCCCCCCTATGAAGTCACCTTTGATGGAAGCAAGAGAATATGGAGGAGACCTAAACAATACTAGGGTTTGAAGGAAACCCTAGACAATTTGGTTATTAGGGCTTGATGGAAGTTATGAGGTTAAGGTCTGAAAGAAACCCTGGAATGTGATAAATGCTTGAGTTTTTCAACCCTAACATGATCAAAATAGAGATGTTCTATCACTTGTGATAGGTTTGATGTAAGCCTAGATGGGAAAGTCCTAATTAGGCCTTGGTTATTGATGAAGTTAATGAATATATTGAAGGAAACAATGTTATATGGACAATGGATTGTCATGACTCTTAAAGGCTGGTTCAAGAGGGAGATGATAATCTCTCATTAAAGATAAGTACCTTTTTCAATTTATGTTACTTCTTTATGTCTTTATTTTTTCTTAGATATATTGATTTTATCATTGATGATACGTTTTGCATATATATTTGAGTATTTGGATACTTCTAACCTCTTGATGAGATGTGATAAGTGGATCCTTCTTGAGGTTCATCCAAGGTGCAAGAAAAAATATCTAGTGCAGGAAGAGAAGAGCCATAATTTCTCATGTTAAGTAAGTGATACAAAGTGAAAAGGTATCTAAATGTTTTAAGGTATGTACAGTATATTTTTTTAGCTGCAGTATTGGATGGCAAGGTAAGCCCTAAGGTTTTGATAAGCTTAGTAATTATGACATGTGATAAAATTGCATGCCCTCTCTTGATGGTTGGATGATATAATAAATAAGTGATGTAGCGATTATGATCCTTGAAGTATTATGATACATCTATCAGCTACCCTGATCATATGACTCTAACCCTTAATGAAATTTTCATGTGATGTTCATATGTGATGATGAAATAGTTGATGCTAACGTGTTATGATCATGATGAATATATGTTTTAGAATTTGATATAGCTTTATTTCATGATCTAACAGTTATGTTGATGCTTGGCAGTATTATAATAGACATGTTGATGTTTTGAATGATGATGACTAAAGTGGCATCCCATAAGATCCCTACATCTATTATCATTTGCATTAAATGTATAGAATATTTTTTGTTGTTGAAGTAATATTTTTGGACATAAATAAACAAATATCTGAGGTTGTTAGTCTGCAACAAGTTTTGGTTTAAGAAGAGAGGGTTTATCTTAGTCTAAGCCCCAACCTCATGGAAGAAGGCATAAAAGTGCAGTTGTAAACCTATCAACCATACAGAAGAAGACTTGAGGGTGTGGTTGTGCCTGTAGGTCACAAAAAATGAAGTCTTATACACAAGCTCATGAGAAAACCAAGAGTATGAAAAACCTACAGAAATGGAGTAGATGATGGAAGAGTTATATGAGTAGGGAAGTCTCTAAGAAAGCATTGTATGGTTTGTAAAAATCTCCCTGAACCTGGATAGAAAGTTACTAAAACCTAGAAGTAGTACCTATCCATTTTGATCCAAGGTATGCCTTTGATTTTGATTTTATATATTGATTATTTATTCTTGATAGGTAGTGAGCCTCTGATGATCGAGCGTAAAAGGGATCTAGCCTCTGAGTTCAAGAAAAAATATCTTCCACAGATATGAGTCTGCATGGATACTCTCATAATTGGAATAGCACATTGAGTAAATTTTTGCTAGCATGGCTAGTGTCAGGTCTCCAATTTGTCATAATTTCATTGATGAAACCATCCATTTTCGCATAATTTCATTCACCCATTGTCATCATTTTTAACCATATTTCTTCATAAACGCACCAAATTCCCGCATACATGTTTACATGGCTTATTATTATAACTTCCATTATTTTTAATGAATTAATAATTATTTTTCATAGTTTTACTAATGACAGTTTAGCAAGTTAAAGTTTCTGAGTTTTGCCAAGTTGCCGTAGCAATCTCCATGGTTGAGGTAGTAGCAACACTCTAGAAGGAAATAAGACACTTGAAATTGGTTTCTAGAAGCTCCAATATATATTTTTATTGGTAAAACTCCACCCATCTCGCACGTACAGAAATCCAACAAAAGATCAAGGGAAAAACGTAGCAATTTTGACCAATCAAATTCAAACGCGTTTTTTGAGCTAATGATAGCGAGTTCTGGAAAACAAAAACCTGGGTTTTGTTCAGAACGGACCCAATTAGGTTTTTGATGCACATGTTTCTAAAATTCGTTACCATTTGAGATGTTTTTGAAGTTATTTGGAGACTTATTTTTCAGAATACATGGATATACGGTTTTTTCAATTTTTCATTTAATGCACATTCAACAAAAGGGCCTGAATGATCTATTATTTATAAAATCGATGGCATAGAGTTAAGTTTGATCAGATATGGGCTAATATTTGATACAAAAATCCATGAAATTTGATTTGATTTGATCTCATGACCAAAACTCAAGCAAGAAAATTTTGAATTTGTTAATTTTCTGAAAATTCTATAAATTGCAGCCTCTTTGATGAGAAGAGGGATCATAGATGTCAAGGATGATCTTAATTTGTAATTTTTGTTTCTTATTGAAGGAGAAGAACTCTATTTTTTTTCATTGAATGTAATTTTATTAATATGGCGCAACTCTGAATGAAACTGGTGATTTGGATCTCTTCTCTTGATCTAAGTT
The DNA here is from genome assembly GCA_034641835.2 of Pinus albicaulis. Classification (NCBI taxonomy): domain Eukaryota; kingdom Viridiplantae; phylum Streptophyta; class Pinopsida; order Pinales; family Pinaceae; genus Pinus; species Pinus albicaulis. The sequence continues at coordinate 30,730 of JAXQQM020059659.1, forward strand.
TTCAACACCTTGTAGTCCTCAAGATGCCCCCATGGAGATCTATAAGAATAGTATAGATGCTTTCCATTTATTTCTTATGAATGGTTTGTTTTACATAGATTAATTGTTGATGCTTATTGAAAACTCATGCTTTGCATAGATTAAATGTTTATGCCTTCTGATTCCATAGATTAAAGTTTGTAATTTTTAGAACAAAATATCCATGCTTTCATAGGGTAAAATCTCATGTTTTATTAGATCAATAATATTTATGTTTTTTTTTTCTAGTTTAACATTAATTTCTTTTCCAAAAAAATAGTACTTTCATAGTTTATATTAAAGAATCTATTCTCCTTTTGAAATTTCCAATTCATTTCAGTTATGCATAAATATTGAAAGCTAATATCCTAGCACATACGGTGTAGTATACTTCGCAAGCTCACGTACCCAGATTGACATATAAATGCAAGTATTTAACAGTCAAATGAATTACCCAAAAACTAGCTATTGGGTTGCTTGGTTAAGGAAGCTCTTTGGAGAGTTGTTTTAGTAGGATCTGGATGCAACAATGATACATTTTGACAATAAAGAGTTGGATTCGATTGGCAAAGAATCCCATATATAGCTAGGATTGAGACATATTTATAAATTGAGATGGTGTTGTTGTATGGTACAAACTTAGGCTTGTGGTTTATGCCTCCATGAGAGGTAGGATGAATAAGGTATCCTTTTGTGACATATATGTACTCTAACATAATGTTTGAATTGATGTCCTGCATGAATGTGAAAGCATGGGATTGATGCTCTTAGCGATGTTTGAGGAAAATCTTCAGTGAGATGGTTAAGTTGATACTAGATGTGAGAAAGTTGATATGCTTATGATCTACATAAAGAGGCTTGGATTGATAGATGTGACCTTCTTGAAGTAAGAGTCTAGGTTGATCAAGGATGTTGAGGCGACTCTTCCCCCATCTCGAAGCTCCCAAGGTGAGGAATTGAGATGTAGGGCTCCTCAGGTTGAGGTATCTCTGGACAATAGGGTATCGTCCCTATCTGTTACCCATAGGGTCAGAGATGTTACTCCCTTATCTTGGTCTATGCAGAGTATACCCTATTTGGGATCTATCTTTACCACCCATTTGGCCAGTGGGCGTTGGATGTTTGAGTTAGGCGCGATCCTTACTATTTATGGTAAGTGGCATCCAGTTCAAGCTAGAGATGCAAGTGTTCGACCACTAACTATTAAAGGTCATGTTAGGAAGACATTAGGAGAATTTTGAGGTCTAAAATGGGCCTCCTAAGGAAATAATAAAATAATAGCGAGACCAATAAAATAATATTTATGAGTTTGAAATTCACTTTTTGCACCACAATCCATGTAACCATAGTTAAGATCAATTCAAAAGTTGTACCAAAATAAAATTAATAAAAAAATTGTATTGATGTGACTATAAATAAGAATGAGCTTTTAAGGAAAAAGTCATTATCATTGAACAACTAATGCATTTGTCCTTTGTACTTAAATAACCTAAAATAAAATATAAATATAAAATTTTAAAATTTTAATTATATTATATGCTATTAATTAAAATTTATATTATTTAAATTGTATAATAAAATGTAATTAATATACTATATAAAAATAATATAATATATTATAATATAATAAATGTATAGGGATATGCATTGTTTCTTTCAAGAAATATGAAATGACAATAATATATTTTTATTCAAAAAGTGTGAAATAATATTTATTATGAGTACTTTACTTTGACTTTAAAAGTACTTAGAGCACTACCATGGTTAACCATGAGTTTTTGTCCACCATTGAGAATTTGACAAGTAAGTACTTTAACTCAAACAATGCCACCTCAACCATTAGGGATGATGTTATCCCCTAAAAATGTGATTGGTTCTCATAAAGTGAATTTTGATTGTACATTTTCCTTAGGAGGCCCATTTTAGACCTCAAAATTCCCCTAATATCAACAGATTTTCCCTAGTTTTAGTATTAGGCTCCCCATTGGAAGATTTTCCTGGTTTTGGCATACACTTAAGAAAGACATAGAAGTAATCTAAGATCAGGTAAGTACTTTGAAACTAGCCTGCTTTTGATGCACTTTCAATAGAAAACATTTAAAACATGAAAAAGAATAGCTTAAGATCAAGTAAGGACTTTGAACCTATCCTGCTTTCAGCATATTCTAAGGGAAACTTTTCAAAGCAACTGTTGGAGAAGAAACTAGAGGACAGGGTTCACCATAGAATTCCCTAGCTCTGCTTTACTTAGCAAACTTTCAAGACAAACAATTAAGATAACAAAGAATAGTCTAAGATCAGGTAAGAACTTTGAACCTAGCCTGCTTTCAACATACTCTTAGGGAAACTTTCAGAAAACTTTTGGAGATAAAACTAGAGGACAGGGCTCACCATAGACTTCCCTAGTTCAACTTTACTTAGCAGACACTGAAAATAACATTCAAGAATAATGTTTAAAGTCTAGACAGTAAGAGAATGGAACACCAACATCTTGACTTCTTGGACTGTATTAAATCATTCTTAAACAACATAATTGGAAGAAAACATGTAGATAAAGCTTATCAGTAAGAGCAGGGTACCTTTTATAGTAAATCCTAACTCTATAATTGCTGTTCTTTATCAGAGAATATGGACAGAATGGAAACAAAAATAAAATAACAATTTACAATAAGAAAAACATCACCGTTGACGTAGACCAGGATCCCATAAATCAGCTTATATTTGATGCTTCAAACCAGTTACAATCTTCAAGTCCAGTGTTTCTCTACAGCTTCAAACTTCTCATCTCAACTTAGGTATCTTCAATTACAAACAAAGCTTACAGCAGCTTCAGTAAACTATTTACAGGCAACAGATATGCAGTGACCAACATTATAATGTTCTCCTCAAGAAGATTCTATAGGAAAATGAGGAGGTGGAAGAGTTTCTAGGGTTCAAGTATCATAAATTCTACAGTTAATGCAATTCTCTGCCTTGAAAACCATGCAAGGCATAAGGCAGGAATACATTCAATCTGTATATCTGTTTCATAACTCTGTTCTTCTTTCGAGGCTTAGTGGATTAAAATATTTGACTTTAAGGGTATTTCTTATCCTTGTAATAACTTTGCTGACAGTTTGTAATAAGTTTCTTTGTTTTGAAATAACTATTCAGCTGTCTTTTTGTTAATATCTTCTGTTATGGTAATAACTATGCCTCTTTTGAATGATTTGAGGCTATAGGTGGATTTTGGTAGCTGAGAGGATTCAGTTAGCCTCTGATGTGGTAGTGGAGGCTTTCTCAGACTGATAGATATTATCGTTTTGACCTAAAACACGACTAATTTGCTTCTGATCTGTGTGTTAGGCATAATTAGGCCTAGTTTCTGTCTTCTGTTCTTTAAACTGCATTTAATTGAGTGGATTAGGCTTTAGATAGTCGATTTAGGCCGTAATCCCTCAAAACATTGTAAACCGTCTTCAATTCTTCATCTCTGCTGTGATTAAATCCTTTAACATTGATACTCTTTGATTGATTTAGTTTTGTTGTGTCTTGTTGATGTGCAGGCGCACAGAGGGTTTTAAAATGGCATCAGCGCTTATGAGGGACTGATGAAACATGGTGTTGAACCCTGCAGAATGATATTCTTGATGAATAAAGCCCTGGGGGATCGTCATCCCCGGCCTTCAATTTTATTTTAAAACAATTGAAAAACTATTAAAACCTGCACGATCAAAGAAAAATTAGAAAAAATCTTGTGGGGAAGGTTAAAACTGCTTCAGAGGTTTAGGTTTAGAGCGCAGCCGTTGGATGAAAACATTCAACGACGGGGATTTCCCGCGGGGGTCAAATGGGAGACGGTTGAAAAAATAGTGGGGAGATTAAGTCAGGACCGTCGATCTGCAAAGATCAACGGTCGAGATCGATTGGGGAAATATAATGTAGAAGGGCCACATTATAATGAAATGGGGGAAATTACAAAGAAAATGGGCAAAAACCTTAGGCAGAGGGAAAAAAAAAATGTTAAAACGAAATTTGGGGTTTCGGAAAAAACCTGGGCTGTCGGATGAGATCGCCCACAGAGATCAACGGCTGAGAATGACTTAAGAAGTCCCTTGGAGGATGGGTGGAGGTTGATGAACTAAGGACGAGATTAAACTAGGACCATTGATCTGCAGAGATCAACGACGGAGATTAATCATGAGAAAAAGTAGTGTAAATGGGGAAAGTGGTTTCGGCCAAAGAAACCATTGGTTTCACACGACTTTGGGGCGGTTTCCAAAATATTCATAAAAAATGTGATATGCTTCTCCGCCTGCCACATGGCTTTTTAAAACCGCCCATATCACATAACTTTGGATAATTAAATTTCAGCTTAAAATCACGCAAAACTGCACGTTGGCCGTCAGATCTAGGGCCTTAGATCAGACGGTCGTGGAGAGAGCACGATGGAGGATAGATGCTGGGGCGATAAGATGTGGGGCGGGGTCAAGGTGGTTTTAATCTGGACCATTGGATGAGTGGAATGAACGGCCCAGATCCAATCTTGGGGTCAAATGAATAAAATATGAGGTGAGGGGTCGGGCGGAGAATGGGTCAACGTGGGTCGTTGATCTGCAGAGATCGACGGCAGAGATTTGCCGAAGAGGTTATACTAGCGGGATTTGAGAAATAAAAAAGGGAAGGGAGGATTGATCTGGACCATCAGATCTTAATGTATGGACGACCCAGATGCAATCGGAAGATCGCGATCAGCGGGGGCAAGGGGTAGAAAGTTTCGATGCGATTGAACGAGGGTTGTTGATCTGAGGGCCATATCAATGGTGGGGAATGAATCTGCGAAGTTCAAAGGCGGAGGGATGGGCTTATGAACAGAGCGATGTGGGTTGTCAGATCAGAGCCTGGTGGGGGAGATCAATGGCTGAGAAGCCATCGAAAGGTGTCCAATCAGAGGGGGCAATAACTACTAAAATATGCCCGACGAAAAATCTCCGATGCAAGATCCCGAAGACTGTTTGATCATTTTTAGATCAACGGTTGGGATTCGCCCAACTAATGAACCGTCGGGACTCTTTGAAACATAAGAAAATTGGATTTTTATAAAATATAAAGGAAAATTTGCTTTGGGGAAGGGTTTTATATAATGTTTAGCACCCGATTGCGAGCTCCGGGTTATGTGAAGGAGAGCGGAGGAGTCAGGGCTTTTAAAAGAAAAGGGGCCAATCGCATCAGGATTTTTTCGTTTAAACAAAGAAACGTGCCCATCGCAAACCTGCGATTGCGATTAGCGCTCGGGACTTAACTCTTGGTCCTGGGCACGGGTTATATGGTGGGGAAGTGGTTTGGGGGTTAGAGCCAAAAGGGCTTAAGGCCTTAGCACAAAAAGGTTGTTTTTTATGATTTTTCAAGGATTTTCAAAGGATTTTGGGGGTTTCAATAAGGTGTAAAAAGGAGTTTCAAACCTGTTTAAAGGGGATTTATGAAAGGAAATGGAGAAAAATGAGGAAAAAGGAGGATTTTTGTGGGTAAAAGGGAATAAAAAGGAGGTTAATTTTGAGTGGAAGAAGGGGTAAAAATGAAGGGAAAAATGGGTTTTTGCAGCAGTCTTTTATTCAAGAAAACAACAGATTTTCAGAATTGAGAGGGAAAAAACAGTGAAGATTAACTCAAGGATAAGTCATCTTCACAAGACTTCAAGAACTAACAATTTGGCAATAAAATTGTTTCTTGAAGGCTTCAAAAAATGATTTAGCCACCATTTGATATGACAAATTTTATAGGTGGCTAACAATGGCTCCACATGGGGTGGCACCTTCTTGAAGGTGTCAAGAAATTCAAACTTGTATTCTCTGGGGGGTTGATCAATACCTCATCCATTGGGCTGCAACTTTCCTTACTTGGATGATATTCTTATGTTCTGATAATGTTAGCAGCCATGAAAAACAATGAAACTCTATCAAACAAGATTTTTACCTAACCAATCCTACTGATATAACATTTTTTCTTATTTCAGAGTGCATTTGGATTGGAAAACTCTTTTACAAACATTTTATTATTTTGAAAGAAAAAAACTAATCTAAGTCTACTTCTTATTTCTCCATGAACTCAGATTAAATAGTTGAGTTCATAAGCTTCTCTATCTAACTACTATCTGTTAGGATTAAACAGTCTAACAGATTTTTATTCTCTAATTTCTAAAAAAAGAAATTTAAAAAGTAGCCAAGTCAGGAATGAACAGTCTAACTTGTTGCTGATCTATGGCATAAAACAAGTTTCACATAGATTTTTATTTTGCAGAAAATTAAATCAAAATGGCGAAGGCTTAAGATTTGAAAGTTTAGGAATATCTTTTTTTTTCTTCAGCTCTGTTTTTTAGTTTGTTTGAGTTGTTTTTTCCTTTTTATTCGGTTCAAGTTTTGAGTTCATTAGAACTATTTTACTTCTATATTTGACTCAAATTTTGATCTAGTTAGAGCCATTCTTTCTTTTGGAATCTTAGGTTCAGATTTTGAGCTTGTCTGAACCTTTTATTTTCTATCCTAATCTACTTAACTGATAAGCCAAGATTAAGCTGTTTGGAAAATCTGATTCACTAACCTATCAACAGTAAATTTAAAACTAATTAGTCATGATTAGGCTGTATGACTAACTAGGAGTGTGTTTCTCAGGAGTGGCATTTGAGCTTGCACACTTTCAGACTTTGTTTCTCTTTTTTTGTATGGGGCTATACCTTTCTTGTTTTCTCTCTGCCCTCTTTTCTATCTTCTTTTGTTTTTGTATTTTTATTTTTCCTTCAAAGCAGAAATTAACAACTATCTAAATGCTCAAAGTTTGAGCTTTATTGACATTCCTATCTAACCTATTCTAACTTGGAATATTTACATTCTTATATGATACAAAAGTGCCAATGTAGCCAGTTGAGTAGTGTAAAAAAGAGGAAGAAACTCTGGCTTTTTGTCAGGGATATCCATAGTATATTTGAAGATTAATCTTCAAAACCAAGACTATCACAGAAGGTGACAACTTTTCATGCATTTGGCTCTTGCAAAGGATCCATACTTGATAATTTGAGCCAGTTGGGACCTCCACACATTCTTCCAAAGGATCAACAAAGAAAATATGAAGATCCTCTTCCCTTCGGCTCTCCGTGTCTGGTAGATTGTCTACTTCCAAGACTTCAGCTTTGAGTAATGTCTCTTCAATACGTTGCTTGGAAGCATCATCATTCTTAACCTACAAAACAACAAGCAGTGAAATTTCTTCTTTCTCTAAATCTATGCTTGCTTCTGATATAAATTCAAGTTCTTTGAATGGCAGATCGATATCAGTGACGGGAGAAGTTTCTTCTTGAAAAGATGGCATATCCTTAGTAAGATAGTCTTCTATTTCTCTTTCTCCTTCAAAGTTTTTCCAGTATCTTTTATTGTTTGGGATAGCTAGTCTAAATTTTTCTTGAATTGTATATTTTTTGCTCTCCCAAGGTCTCAGACATTACTAGCCACAAGCGCTAATCCACTAGAAAAACTGTTTTGGTCTTTAGGAACAAGGATAAGTTGGAAATATTTAAAAGATTTTAATAAATCTATGGCATCATCCTTATAGGCTCTAAGTCTAGTATGTTTAACCATGCATTCTTCTTTCACTTGCCTAATTACCAATTCTGCATTTCCATGAACTGTTATCTTTTGGGCTCCTAATTTCTTCAATAAATGTAGCCCTAAGAGGAGTGCTTCATACTCTACTATGTCAGTTGTGCATTGAAAAATAAATTTGTATGAATGGGCTTCAGAATGATTGTTTCCTGTATTGTAAAGCCATATTCCTGCACTTGCATTAGTTTTAGTACACGACCCATCAAAATTCATATTCCAAAGAGGACTAGTTTCAGTATTATCATTAATTTCCTTACTATCCTCTTTGTCTTGAGTGCCATAGGATTGTTCTATGGAATAGGCACCATGTTCATGACTTTCTGGTTGAGATGATGGGTTGGAGGGTAGCTTCTTTCTTAGTATTTGATCAATTTGTTCTTCTGTCAAAGGAGAGATTTTTCTTTCAGTATAAACAAAAAAAGAGCTACCCTCTTTCTTATGATCAACAAAAGAACTTTCTGCAAATTTATAACAAATTTTTCTATGTGACTGAGAAAGATTATTTGTTTGGCAATAAGTTCTAGAGACTGACTGTTTATTAATAGTCTGATCTATCTCTTTTTTTGTCAAAGGGGAAGATGTTTCTATGTTCCTTTGAAAAAAATTACAACAGTTATCTGTCTCTTGTAAAGGCTGATTTTGAGGCTGGATGTTTTCTTGAGCCTCTTCTAGGGGATTGATCCAGATTTATGCAGGAACACAATAGCATAAACACATAACCATAAATATAGAGATGCATCTGAAATAACACTTCATTTCATTAATATCAAAGAACTAAAATTTGCTTACAGACAGAATGGAAATAAAACTAGCTAGGGCACTGGTAGCTATCTCTGAGAAGAGATGTGGCGGCTACAGGCCTCTGAACTGAGTTACAATGAGGCTCGAGGGCCTATTTATTATTTATAAACAATGGGAAATCCTAAACAGCCAAAACCCTAACCCTAGGAGATGAAGTGCCAAAACTATGGGCCCCGTTTGGATAAATTGGTGTTTCAACTTCCCAGGGGCGTAACTTTGGCCTACGATCTCCGTTTGACGCGTACCATACCTCGTTAGAAATATCTATCCAAGGACTACAAATTTTGAACAAGAAACATTGATCCATGGACCCATGTTGCTCTCCGTTTTCCCAAAAAACGTCGTTTAGGTCCTCAAAACGGCTCCGGAAGTTTAGGACCTGAAAAAACTACTAAAAATAGTAAGTTCTGCCGAAACTGAAAAACTGAAAGAGACAATGGTGGGGCCCCAAGTGGAATAGGCGGGTGACCACCAATATCCACCTGGATCATTCCTCCCCCCTTAGGAAGCAATGGTCCCCATTGCATTAAGTTCCTCCATGAGATGAGGAAATTTTTGCGGAACTTGGTCCCTGGTGAACCACTTTCCTTGGTGCAGGAGTTGGCTAGCTTTGACAACTCGATACAGTTGGATCTTCTGTTGTCGGGTGTTCTTGATTTACATGTCCATGATACAATCTGTGGTGGCCTGTTCCATGCAGGTCTGGGTTTAACTCTATTGGTGTGAGTTGTTCTGCAATGTCTGAGGTGTCCAGTAGAGGTGGGAAGTAAGGATGAAGGCGATCCACATTGAAGACTGGGTGCAGACCAAGGAATGGTGGAACACTGAGCTCGAAGGCATTGTCCCCTACAGCCTTGGTGATGGTGTACGTCCTGTATCGGAGCGGGCAAAGCTTGCGGTGGGGTCTAGTGAGGCGCTCCTTCTGCAAATGTAGCCGTACTTTGTCGCCCACCTTGAAGTTGTGTGGCACCCGGTGTTGATCATGGAATTGCTTGTACTTGGCATTGGCTCTATCCAATATATCATGAACCTGTTGGCGAATGTGTTGAATGCGCTCGATGAAGCTACTTTCTTTGTCAACTTCAGACTGGACATGAGCTGAATCGGCCTGAGCAGCTGCAAATGGCATGGCTACATCAATCGGACATAGTGGCTGGAATCCCAAGCCCACCTGAAAGGGGCTATGGCCGATTGAATTGTGGAGAGCCCGATTATAACTATGTTGTACATAGGGGAGGCTCTCATCCCATCTGCGTGGATGCTTTGAATTGTACATGCACAGAATGTGTACAATCATTCTGTTGACGACCTCTATCTGGCCATCTATTTGGGGATGGAAAGTTGTGGACTTGGTGAGCTTGGTATCCAACATTGACCAGAGGCTGGACCAAAATGTGTTGAGGAACCTGCTATCCCGATATGATATGATAGACTGTGGGATCCCAAAGTGGACCCACACTCGTTCAAAGAAGAGTTTAGTAGTGGCTTCTGCTGTGAATTTCTTCTTGCAGGCCGCCATAATGGCGATCTTCGAGAATCTGTTGACGACCACGAAAACACAGTCATTTCCCTGCTTAGTATAAGGCAGGCCCGACATGTAATCCATGGAGATGGATTCCCAAGGTCAACTAGGGGTAGGTAGCAGAGTATATAGGCCTTGCTTCTTGATGGTCGGTTTGGCAATGGCACAAGCAGTGGAGGATCTGATGTGCTTCTCGACATCCTTTCGAAGGTTCGGCAAATAGAAATACTTATGCAGGATTGCTACTGTTTTCTTGACCCCGAAATGCCCAGCGACTCGACTGTAGTGTGCTTCCCATATCATCTTGGCACACTCGCTTGAAGGAACACAAAGGTGTCCCAGGTGACATAAAAGTGCATCTTGGAGGTGAAAATTTGGAACTTGTGTGCCCCCCAAGAGTGCCTTGTAAGTGTGGCCAAATTCTGGGTCACTCGCATAGAGAAGCGGCCAATTAGAAGTCTCATGCCCACAAGAGTTGAGCACGGTGGTGAGCACCACGATTGGTGGTCGGCTGAGGCAGTCTGCAACATTATTAGTGCTACCCTTCTTGTACTTGATGTTCAAATGAAACTGTTGGAGATATGTGGACCACTTCTGATGGCAATCATTCTTCAAATTCCCTTGTGTCTATATGAACTGCAGGGGCCGGTGGTCTGTGTGGATGATTGTTTCCTTCCCCAAAATGTAATGCTTCCATTGTCGAAAAGCTTGCACAAAGGAATACATTTCTTTGTCATAAGTGGGATACTTGCAAACTGTGTCAGACAATGTCTCATTGTGATATGCCACTAGATGTCCCTGTTGAGTAAGAATTTCCCCAATAGCATAGTCAGAGGCATCTGTCTCGCTCTCAAATGGTTGTTGCAAGTCTAGTAAAGTGAGCACTGGGGCAGAACAAAGGCGATTTTTCAATTCTTTGAACGCCTTCTGTTTAGGTTCCGACCAAAAGAATTTTTCTCTCGCTCCTCCCTTGGTGACTTGACTCAAGGGCCAAGTGATATGAGATAATCCCAACACGAACCTCCGGTAGAAATTAGCAAGACCCAGAAAGCTGTGAAGCTTTGTTATAGTGGTTGGGGCTGGCCAATCCTGAATGACTTGGATCTTGGCTGGATCCACATGCACCCCTCTTTCATCAGTAATGTATCCCAGATATTGAACCTGGGTCATGCCAAAAGTGCACTTCTCCAAATTTTCACACAACTTATGTTGCTGTAGTGTTTGGAGGACTTGTCAGATGTGGTGAAGGTGCTCTTCCCAAGTCTGGCTGAATATCAGAATGTCATCCAAGTACACCACTACAAATGAGTTAGTGAATGGCCGCAAGATGTCGTCCATCATCCTCATGAAGGTTGCGGGAGCATTTGTCAACCCAAAAGGCATGACCAGCCATTCGAAAAGGCCTTTCTTGGCTTTGAAGGTAGTCTTCCACACATCTGAGGGTTCAATCGGTACCTGGTGATACCCCAAATTCAAGTCAATCTTGCTGAAATATTTTGCACCTTTGAGTTGTTCCAGAAGGTCATCAATCCGTGGGATTAGGTACCTATTCCGGACAGTGATCTTGTTCAGTTCCCAATAGTCAATACAGAGTCTCCACGTCCCAACCTTCTTCTGTACCAACATGATCGAGTTCCCACATGGTGATGAACTTGGTCAGATGTGACCTTTCTGCAGTAGCTCCTGAATCTGCCTCTTGATTTCATCTTTCTCTAGAACAGAGCGCCGATAGGTCGGTCCATTGGGTAGCGGCACACCTGGGGTCAGATCAAATGGGTGCTTGACCTAACAGTGCAGAGGAACCCTTGTGGGTGAGGTGAAGATGTCCCCATACTCCTCCACAACTTTATCCATTTGTTGTTGTCGTGCAGAGAAGCCCTGTCTAGAGGTCATGGTCACAGTCTTCTTCTTGCCTTGGTGGCGGATCATCAGGAAAACGAATTTCCTGGTTTGGGAAGTGAGCTAACTGCATTGTTTTGCAGTAACCAAAGAGATAGCGGCAGGAGGTGGTACCTCTGGTATCCTGTACAACTTATTTCCCAAAGTAACAATAACAACGCAAGGCCGAGATTCATACACAACATGACGCTTCCACAAGTATGGATGTCCTAATAATACATCAGAAACATCAATAGGAGCAACGTCACATAATACCTCATCTGTGAAGGGCTTGATGCTATAGGGAAGGCGACATTGTTGGCTGATGCAGAGATCTCGTCCTTGGTGAAGCCACCTGATGGTGTATGGATGTGGGTGAGCTGTGGTTGGCAAGCCCAAGTGCTTCACGACGTTTGTTGAAATGAGGTTCTTTTGGCTCCCATTGTCAACAATGAACTGTACTGGGGAGCCCTTTAACCACATCTAGGAGTGGAAGAGACGTTCCTCCTCCTCTAGATCTTCGTAGTGGAAATAGCGGCATTGGGCTCCGCATCAATAATATGTTTCCCTTTGTCATTCCCCTTGTCAATTTCTGATTCAGAGTCGAAGCATGCATCTGACTTAGAAGCCCACATCTCAGCCACCAACGACTGCTTGGCTCGACACTCACTTGTGTTGTGAGTGGAGCTCTTATGGAACTCACACCACTTTCCCGTGTCCTCCTTTGGATTTGCGATGTTGTTCTTTGCTTGTGGCTTCGACAGGTTGTCTTGAGTCGCCATGCCTTGGCTCTGTCCTTTGTTTTGCGGTTTGGGAGCACCTTTCCCTTGCTTTTGATTCGCAGATCCAAAGTCTCGCTTCTTCTATTTGAATTTCTGCTCAATCTTGGCAGCATACCAGTATGCCGTACCCAGCGAGGAGATGTCGAGGAACTCCATTTCCTCCTAAATGTATCTGTACAGAAAACTGTGATACTTTAGCACCAGATGTTTCTCTGAATATTTGATACCCAACTTGGTGTGCAGGGTATGGAACAGATTCGTTAGCTCATGCACATCTTGATCCCTTTGTTGTTGCAGCGTGGTCCATTGTATGTACTTGTCCTCATAGCTCCCCACGGGATAGTATTGTTCCTTGATGGCATCTCGGAAAGAATTCCAAGTGGGTATGGCCAAGAACAGAGAGGGTTATGTCTCGTCCTTTTTCTCACAGTGGGTTTCCCACCAGTGCTTGACATGGGGGGCAGCTTTGAGGAGTGCAAATATAATCTTCTCCCTGTTGGAAAAGTCATGAACCGAGAAATATCCCTCTAATAGATTCAACCATCTATCTATTACATCTGCATCTATTTGACCCTCAAATATGGGAATGTCAAAATTTACTTGTACCTTAAAAGGAGTCGCACCTCCAGAGTGGCTGCTGGATGCAGATGCGCCGCCGATGGGCAGTCGTTGAAGGATCTGGGCAAAGTTATCCATCATCGCGTTCCTTTGTTTTTCGAGGGCCTCCTCGAGCAATATTTTGATAGGATCTTCTGCTCCCTCATCTTTCTTTTCGTCCCCCATGGGCGTCCGTCAGGGTTTACGAGGCTGATCTTGCAAAGGTTCCACCAAATCGAGCCCTAACTCCTTATACCCCGACCTCGTTGGGGACATGCAAATAAGGATCAAGAAAAAGAAGACCGCTTTGATACCACTGATCCGGATTTATGCAGGAACGCAAAAGAATAAACACATAACCATAAATACAAAGATGTAGCAGAAATAACACTTCATTTCATTAATATCAAAGAACTGAAATTTGCTTACAGACAGAATGGAAATAAAACTAGCTAGGGCGCTGGTAGCTATCTCTAAGAAGAGATGTGGCGGCTACTGTTGTGTAGATTAATCCGTCTTGCGGACAAGACCGGTCTCTCTAGTACAAAAGGTAACTAGCAACAAACAACCAATTATACTAATCTCTCTCTAAGA